>CM067359.1:56746478-56911478 GCA_034401795.1 Chaetoderma sp. LZ-2023a | reverse complement strand
TAGTCCACTAACATAAGTGAATTAGTTAATGTAACATCACTGAGCGGGTATGTAATACCTGGGTAAACTTCTATTCGGTCTCCAGCCAACTTCCCACAATTCAATGAGCTTACTACTGTTTAATGTTAACCGGAACACTGTACCTGGTACCGTGTTCCCGTTAACGTTAAACAGTAGTAAGCGCAATGACTTGTAAGAAGTTGGCTGGCGACTGAATACTAGCAGAGCGTTTTACAGTTATTATAAATATAGGGGCACTACCTCAAAGGAACACCATAGCGTTTGCCATCAAATGAAGTTAATACGAAACAGCGGGTTCAATACTCAATGTCAAAAGGTGGCGTTACTATCGCCCTCACATATTCCTAAGACTAACGCTCAAAGACTCCATAATAGCCAACCTCTGACGTCATTCTTCCGGATCTATAGCGGTGGTTTCACATCTTGGCTAGCGATAAAAACTAGTATTCTGTATATTAATATGCCTAACATATATTGGTATGTAACACGGAAGCATCGCCCTCCCATTTTTGCCATATTGTAACGATTTTCTTCGATATCCTATTTTTGTAAATCACGTGAACTCCTACTGTATAGAAATACATACCCTTTCTTGTGTTAAGATTTGAGCACAATCAGACAAGTGATTTTCAAGATATCCATAGATCCAGACATGCCAGAATACATTTCCCTTTTCCCAGTACGGGACAAGGGTAATTCACCTTTTTAGAGTATCCATCTATCATCTGATGTCATACGACGTCATAATCAGCTAAGTGGCGTGTATGATGACGTCATAATCATTATGCGATAAATGATTCTATATGGCCCGTTTTTAATTCTTAATAGCTTGACACGTTGCACGAATTGTATGTCTCTACTATGTAATAAACACCCTGCGATCGATCGATCCCAACACGAGCGAGGTATGGGTTGGGCTTACTTAGGGATGGGCGATGAATACCTTCAATGGAAAGGTCTAAACATGCCAACTATACGGAAAGAAAGGTGCAGCCATGGAAAAGGCTTCTATAGCAGGCGACTTTTAGCCAGCCAGCCAGCCAGCCAGCCAGCCAGCCAGCCAGCCAGCCAGCCAGCCAGTCAGCCAGCCAGCCAGCCAGCCAGCCAGCCAGTCAGCCAACCAGCCAGCCAGCCAGCCAGC
This sequence comes from Chaetoderma sp. LZ-2023a, assembly GCA_034401795.1. Classification (NCBI taxonomy): domain Eukaryota; kingdom Metazoa; phylum Mollusca; class Caudofoveata; order Chaetodermatida; family Chaetodermatidae; genus Chaetoderma; species Chaetoderma sp. LZ-2023a. Next base: position 56,910,316 of record CM067359.1, on the reverse strand, counting down.
AAACCAGACAGCCAGCCAGCCAGCCAGCCAGCCAGCCTGCCAACCAGACCGCCCGCCCGTTAGACAGCCAGCCAGCCAGCCAGCCAGCCAGCCAGTCAGCCAGCCAGCTAGCCAGAAAGCCTGCATGCCTGCCCGCCCGCCTGCCAGCCAATCAGCCAACCAACCAGCCAGCCAGCCGGCCAGCCAGCCAGCCAGCCAGCCAGCCAGCCAGCCAGCCAGCCTGCCTGCCTGCCTGTCTGTCTGTCGGTCGGTCGGTCGGTCGGTCGGTCGGTCGGTCGGTCGGTATGTATGTATGTATGTCTGTAATCTGTATGTATGTATGTATGTATGTATGTATGTATGTATGTATGTATGTCTGTATGCGTGCCTGTTCGCCTGCCTGCTTGCTTTCCTGCCTGCTTTCCTGCCTGCCTGACTGCCTGCCTGTCTGTCTGTCTGTCTGTCTGTCTGTCTGCCTGCCTGCCTGCCTGCCTGCCTGCCTGCATGCCTGCCTGCCTGCATACATGCCTGCATGCCTGTCTGTCTGTCTGTCTGTCTGTCTGTCTGTCTGTCTGTCTGTCTGTCTGTCTGTCTGTCTGTCTGTCTGTCTGTCTGTCTGTCTGTCTGTCTGTCTGTATGTATGTATGTATGTATGTATGTATGTATGTTTGTCTGTCTGTCTGTCTGTCTGTCTGCCTGCCTGGCTGCCTGGCTGCCTGGCTGCCTGCCTGCCTGCCTGCCTGCTGCCTGCCCGCCCGCCCGCCCGCCCGTCCGTCCGTCCGTCCGTCCGTCCGTCTGTCTGTCTGTCTGGATGCCTGCCTGCCTGTTTGAAGGTGTATCTCACAAACTGTGGTCCGATCTGGCTAAATTTTGTACACAGTGAAGAAACAATACAATCCAAATTCGTGTTTGAAATATTGAAGCATCCTGCCGTATGATCGTTCCATACAAGTTTCATTGAAATTGTGCCATTTATTAAGGGGTAGCCTTTTAAATGGTTCTACAGAATGGTCAGGAAATCTAACTTGTCGCCAAAATATGGCCAATCAAAAGTCTGCATTTGCGTCCTAGAGCCACTGTAGGATCATTCCATCCGAATTTAGTTAAAGTCCAGCAAGCGATTATGGCGGAGGTACATTTTGACAATGTTTGCTAAATATTTTAGAAATTTTGGAACCTACCACGATAGTGACCTTCGAGGACAACTTTCCTAACATTTGTCAAGCAGCTAAGGAGAATCGTTTAAGGTACATTTTTCAGATGTTAGTTCGAGAGTCTATCACCATAGGATTTTCCCAGCCAAATTTCTTTTTTAAATTGATCTTGATAAGATGTAGCAATTTGACATTTCCGGTAAGTGTTTCATAAAATCTAAGGTTTTCACCCAATAGCTTGAGAAATTACAATTCTGATTGGAATTCAGACAGATTCTCGAGCGTATCACAACACAATCGTTCTAAATCTGGTTGAAAGTGGTCAAGCCGTTAAAGAGAAGCGATTTGAGAATTGCCGATACATTTTTCACACCTGGAACATTGACACCTCAACTAATCTTTATTGAGTTTTACATCAATCGGTGACACTTCCAATGACTTTCACTCAAATGGTTTAGTTTTCGAGATACTGACTACAGTTTGTGGACTGCTTTTGCAACCGTCCGTGCTTTTGAACAATATTTAAGCGAAAACAAAATATATCAGTGCGATCAAGAGAAATTGATATCATGCAGTCAAACTTGTATTAAGACACCATCCAAGTGAGAATCAGAAGGCAGTCTCTCATGGTAGCTGGTTTCTTAACCCTTTAATGGTTACGATCTTTCAGTAAAATTGAAATTTTGAGCGTATGTCCATTTGAAGGCCAAGATGTGGCAATTCTTGAAAATGTATCACTGGAATGACTGGCTCGATTATCGAGCCAGTCATTACAGTGGTAAATTTTCAAAAAGTCATCCTGTTCCGCAAAAGGGCATTCTTCAAGACCACTGCAGATACAGGTTTTGGCCGGCTTGAACTATAAAGGGCTAAGAAATGTTCAAATACATTTCTTAATTGGATTTAACAAATGAAAAATATAGTCGTTAAGGCAGGTGGGCTCTTCCATTTTACACATAAATCGTGGAAAAAGTATATTCTTTATGATATAAAGCTTATTTTGTTGAATATTATGAAATTAATTTGACGGGAAACATTGTGCCTTAGGCAGTAATGGTTTCCAGTCAAATTAATTTCAAAATATTCAACAGTTTTACTGTATGCATGTCTTAAAGATATAGGGAATTCATGAGTGAACGGGTCAATACAGGTGGTCTTTATATCAGGTTCAACTGAGTGTATGCTAAAGTTTATTAGAAAGTAATGCTGCCTTAGGCAACAACAACCTTCAATGAATCAAACGCATTTCAAACTATTTTAACAGTATGGGTATCAGAGCACATAATATATATCATAGGAAGAACTTGGACGAAACTGGTCAATGTGTTAATTTAGTTTTTTCAACTTTAGCAATACACGTTGTCAGATGATACATCACAGGACAGTGGAAATAAAACTCCAATTACACATTAATTATTCGTTTTCCTCAGCTAACTAAATATCTAAGATATGTAGTGTGTCCTCTGACAGTTATAATGTTGACGATTTTGGAATGTATTTGAAATAAAGTTGTTGTTTTCTAAGGCAGCAACGAATCTGTCAAATTAATTTTTTTTAATAAACTTCTACTCACACTACCAAACACCAAAGAAAAGAGCTAACTGATAACTGAGTTAGTCCACTCAGACAAATTATGCAAAGGATAGGATACAGTCCAAACTGCGATAAAGACCACCTATACTAGTTGGTAATTTTACCACATGCTGCCAACCCGTTTATCCGATGGTTTCAGAAATGGCATGGTTGACACCATCATGGCCAAATACCTATAGAAAACCAATTTCGGCTTCAAAATCCATCAAATAAACAAGAGGCTCAAGGGGGCCTGTATCGCTCACCTGGACCATAGGCATCTCAAATAGAATGGGTTTTTTTATGAATAAATAGAACTATAATGGGTTGAGCAGACTTGTAACAAGAAAACAGAGGCCATGTTTCTTTATGTATCAACTTCTCTTGAACACACTTTAATGACCCTTAGTCATCAATATCATATCTTCCAAATTTCGTCCCAATCCGTTCAGCTGCTCTGGAGAGGAAGTCCCTTTCATGAAAACCAGGACACCCAAGGTGGCCGCCCAACCATTTGCCCAATCAAGTTCCCTTGAACAAACTTGCTTCAACGCATGTCCTAAATGATATTTTATGAGTTTTGAATCATTCGCTCAAACAGTTTCGGCGAAGAGTTTTAAAGACATTTCTAAAACTCGATCCAAATCCATGATGGCCACCGGCCAAATTAGCCAATCGACTTCGTTTGAGCAAACTTAATTCTCCATGCCCCACGGATATTTCCTGCCAAATATAATTGAAATCGGTCCAGTACCTCTCGAGAAGACATTTTAAATTTCCCATTGCTTTACTATGGAAGCTTTTGGCGGGGAAATTATCCACGATGGCCGCAACCGGTTTATCCGACAGTTTCGAAAATTGCGAATTTGAGATCAGAATACACAAAAGGAGATATAACACCAATTTCGGTTTCAAAATCCGTCAAATAAAAAGATCCAATATGTCCGCGAAGCACGCTATATTTTGATTGGCCCACGGCGCCCATGTTTTTTATGGATCACCCTCGCTTGAACAAACGTGAATGGTCCTTAGGTCCTAATCATATCTGCTAAATTTCGGCCCGATCCCTCAGCGGTTCTGGAGAAGTCACTTTCGCTAAAACTAGGTCAACCAGGATGGTCGCCGCACTATTTGACCAATCAAGTTCTCTCGAAAAAAACTTGGTTAAGCTCTTACCCTAGATCATATTTCATGAGGTTTGCATCAATCCCCTAAGCCGTTTCGGCGAAAGAATATTTTTAAACACCTTACCATCCTTATTCACAACAGTAGAGATGGGCGTGACCTCCAGGTCAATAACTGCTGGAGGTCTATATAGTGGCAACCACGTTCGCCAGTTACCACCAGTTTCAGCGCGATACAACACTACGTTCTTTTCGAAGACAATCTGCTGCTCCATATTGTAGGACGAACGATTTGCCATCGCTTTCTTTAATCTTGACAGCATCAACTTCGTATACGTCCACGAGATCAGCTAGACGGGTCAAATGAGCAAATATGGGCTCCATTGAACATAGTGGGGTTTAAACAGAGTGTATGGCCATCCCGATTGTCCGATTCCTACTATAAAACGGGAAGAATGTCATCAGAATATCTGGGTTCTCTTCAAGGTAGCTCAGATGTCCACCACATACGTACATGTTGATGTGTTACATCCACGACTGGGCAGTACCTAGTACAGCTCACTGACTGAAGTAGGGTTAGACGTGATAGAATATCTTCCAGGAGCCACCAGCAAACTGTGGAAAGCGACCAGCCCCAATATGTTCACCCATGCAAATCACCTGTTTGACAGCTCTACCATTAATCTATATATCAGCACGGATGGTCTGTCGGATGCCCAATTGAAGTTTACGCTGCTGTTACTCATTGACCTATCAACATGATATCATATCTGTCATTTGCTGAACTGTTGAAAAAGGAGATAGAGGAGCCAACTCAACTCAACCACACACCTCCGGGATGGTAGATATAGGGGTACAGGAAATCATTTGTCGACAAGAAGGTGAGCGAGTACAGCAGGTGTGATGGTATGAACAGGACGGCAGAAAGGCAAGGATACGAAAGAACTACAACTCTGTCCAAGAATGCGAGCGCCTCATCCGGCATGAGGGGGGGGAGCCACAGTAGACCCAAACTGGTATGATTACTTGGATGACGAGTGTGATGAGTCTGTTGAAGTCATACAATTGGAAGAGGAGAGGGTTCAGGAGAATAAATCCAAGAAAGCCCAACGGCGAGCGTACTACCAGGTACACAAGATGAAGTTCCCGATGTCACAACTGTGCAAGTTACTGGCCCATGACATTATGCTGGATGATGGGTGTTTGAGAGAGATATATCTCAACACCAAGAAGCTGGTTCGGTTCGCCAGGCTCTCAATGATGAACTCCACAATGACTCATCGACAGATCCTACAGGTGATATGGTGCTAGTACAAGTTTAAGACCTAGGTATACCATGGCTAAATCGGAGAGGCGAAAGCAGCCTGAACTATATCCCGACTAAGCGCCTGATGAGTGTGGTACAGACTCTTGTTCATGAGACAGTAAAGTACAGTAGAATACACAGCCTATATAAAACAGCCTACAACAGTCTAGCACGCACAACCACAGCTGCGGGTGTGAATTGGAACCAGTGCTGGTGTGGCCGCCGTTTCCACCCTCGCTACAGGGGTGGGTGCTATCGTCTCTATCCAGCTGGGTGGCGCGACCCTTGCTGCTAATGTCCTGGCCACCGGCTTGTTGGTTCGACAGCGCCAGATCACCAGGAAGCTGGAGAAGCATGCTGAGTATGCAACACTAGCACAGAGCAGCCTACGGCCTGTGGACGAGTCTGCCAGCAAAGCTCTCGAGGATGGTCAGGTCAGTGATGAAGAGTGCCACCATATATTGAAGCTCCAAACCCTTACACCGCATAGAGAAGCCAAAGGTGCGCCAGCAATACATCAAAGGCTCCAGCGAGCGGGTGGACATGGAGGAGGTTAAAAACGAGATGCTGCAGAGAGACTGCGTCGAAGATCTCTACAGTGTCATATAGTATGTTGTGTCCACAACAGTTTTAAGACGACTACTATAGATGGGCTTCCCAGTGAACCTCACGACAATTATCCAGAGCCAACCACGCCTCCTGGGTCCACTCTGGACTGGCCATCTACATAGTCTGCTGGATTATATTCCAAAACTAACCCAGATCGCCATTACGGTAGATGGGCGGTCATGCATCAGCTTCTCCATCAATCCACGACCACTGAACAACCTCACGGTCACCATCAAGGATGCGAAGAAATCCTAGACGTGGATGGTAGGCTCGAAGCTCTCGTTCTGGAACCAATAGCTGACCCTTGCCATCTGGCTACCACGGCAGGATGTAGCGTCGGCACTGGTTTGCTTCACTCCTATTCTGGTACCTCTGAAGCTGTGCTCATTGCCAGCTGTCTCAGATTCCATGTGTACTACATGTTGAGACGAATCCTCCATGAGCTGGGTGCAAGCCTGCCCGATTTGAATGATTTCAACCCACAGCTCAACAGCTACAGCCTCTCAGCAGCCAACAGACTCCAACGAGAGTTCAACGCCCACTCAATCTATTGGTGGCACGGCGGTGACAGCAACGGTCTGGAAATTATGTATGGTGATCCGAGACGAGACTACTTGTGCTTCCCCTATCTAATGTCCTGAAAAATCGGCCGTCAGAAGACAGTGACGTTCTCATTCGACCCAGACTCCGAGCCAGCGGCATTGGTGCAGAATATGCATATTATCAGAATCAGGCAAGACCGCCCAAATGCCTGGAAATACTTTTCCCATACACAACCTCAGGGCTTACACCAGCGGGAATCATTCGAATCAACTAGTCCTTAGAAGCATTATGTTATTATCTCCTGACAGCCCAAACCAAGCTGCGCCACCCTATAGATGGGATGAGCGGCAACGATGTGCAGGCTATGCTCAGCAGTCTCGTTGAGGATACGATCGTTATTGCAAACCCTAGCAGCCTCTTTGCCAAGTTCCAGTAGGCATTACAGAAGGCACGCCGCCAGCTGGACTTTGACATATCTCCACACCTGCGGCTTATTCCAAGCAAACTGATCGTGAATACCGAGGACCTGGTGGTCTGGGGTTATAACAACATGATAGTCAAGGGGAATTCCTCTGATGTCCACATTTTGTTTAACACTGACATCAACTCAGCTGCATGTCCTCCCAACGCCTGTGACACACAGGCCCCCCCCCCCAAGCATATCCGTGGTCCTCACAAGCCGGTGTTACCGTCGTTCCGACTACATTAGCATCGCACAGCGTGCTGGACGACCTACAGCGAATTGTGCTGACACCAGCGTCCGTTAGCAGTGCTACGAGTGGTGTCAGGTCTGGCTATTGCTGTGCTCGTCACTAGTCTTCTCCACCACTAGTAGATCATCTAGAAGATCATCCATGACTCTCCAGTATGGGAGTCGTGGCAGCTGAGAGTGCCTGAACCAGCTTGGCCTGCCCGACAGGCCCAAACACGCCACCAGCTTACCCTCACAAGGACTGTATGGTTCGGTGGTGCAGCCTTTTTCAGCTTGTGGTAGCGCAGAGCCTTATTCAACTCAGAGTCTTGGGATGCCATGGATGCCTGCAATTGCTGGAACATGTCCGATGAATACTCCCGATCCTTGTAGACTCCCTTAGTGTGCAGGAGCTGCTCGACGTATGCTGCCTCCCATAATCAGGTATTCGACGAAGCATATCTGCCCCTTACCAAATCCTAGGTAGAGCTTCACGGTTGTCAGCTCCTTCTGTTCACTCAGCACTAGAAAGCTGAGTGAGCCCATCTGGTGACTTCTTCTTGTAGCCCTTCAATTCGGTGTGGAGGACATCATAAAACTTAGTACATAGTTCTAGCTGGTCCATGGTTTAAGCCGCTATGGATAGTGCTAATGGATATTCCCGAGTACGAATCTAATCAGCTAACAGATGCAGACTGGGTAGATCTGCGTAGCTCTCTCGAGGTCGAAAGTACACGGTTAACCACGTTGTATACTCAGCACTTAAACAATGTTGTCAAGCAAGACCCAGAAGCTACTGACACAGACTAAGCCACTGCCCATTCATGTCGTCAGTAACGTGACGACGAATGTGGCCATGGTGAAGATGACAGGTGGTAATGAGGTTATTCCTGCTGCTGGAGCAGCTTTCCTCGCTACAGTGGTGAGTAAGTTTGTCGACTACTGGTCTAGGAATAACACATCCCATCCTAAAGATCGCCATCAGTGGTGCCTCCTATACTGCTGCCGCCAAGATCATGGGCGAACGCATTCCTCTAATGGAAGCTGCGGTGCTAGAGCTAGCGACGAGTGCTATGGCTGAGATCATCTTGGCATATGTCTAGCTTTAAGACGGGTCTCTAGGAGACCATGGAGCCTGGCAGGTCCATGAGACAAGAGTTCTCTATATGGTGAACTGTTGTTAACAGTGCCCACAGATGAAATTCTGAGCCATCTTGGAGATGTCTTTAATGAAGAATGAATGGTGGTCGTATACACCTATTGTCATGATATTTGGATCGTGAGCAGGTTTTCGGGTCAGATGCCAGCTACCCTCTTCAGTAGGGTCGTAAACGCGAAACCCTGTCTTCGCAAAGAACTCTGCCTTGTCCAGCTGATCACGTGAGGCTTGTAGTACATCGATCATAGTTCTGTTGTAGTACTGCTTGGAAAACTCTCGTGCAAGACATATACTTTTATCTGGCCCCGCTCCCCGGTAGACTGCTAAACATCTCCAGGGACACAGAGTGTCCTTGTAGGTGCCAGGCGCTGCCATACTCTTCTTCTGTCGTAGCCAACTCGGAGTGGTCCAGCCCCTAGTACGGGCTGGTGGTCAATGACGGCTTTGACCTCAACGTTGATTGATCGGACGAAGGCCCACTTGGTGTTGAGCCGATCGATATTGTCAGGATCGAGGTGGGCTCTCTGCCAGCCACCCAGGTCTGAACCGCTTCTAGTGTATTCATCTAGGGACTCCCTGGAAAATTCTTGTGGAAGAGCATTACCCTACCATCCTCGACGTGGAGGATTCGATAGGTATGGTTATGGACGTAGAAGGCATTCTGTATGGTCTGGATCTTCTCCATGATCCGACCTGTAATGTCTCCTTCTAGCCATCTGAAGAATGTCCAGTATACTGTTCGCCATCCTCTCGCCTCTGTCTCCCTCTCACCCAGGCACTGAACTAGAATCTGATGACCTTCTCGCCTCAAACTCTGGGCTAAGGGTTCAGATCTCAGCCCCCTCATCACCCGTCTTCCGATTCTCTGTAGAAGAGGTAGGCGCTCTGGTGGATGATTTGCCATCCTAGTTGCTACAGCTTTGGATCGTAACCTGACAGTCGTCTCCTCATCCAACTGCCTAAGCTCGCGATGACGTTGTGGTTTCTTATGAGGGTTCCTTGGATCACCAGAGGTGATCACTGGGAACCTCCCTATCGGTTGTACTCGGGAGGGTCAGATTTGTTGGCCTTAGAGCGGCCCCTAACATCGATTTGCTTTGCAATCGCCTGAAGCTCTGATACAGTAACCACGATGGCGATGCATATAACAACTGAGGATGCGTGGCTCTAATTGGGTTGTGTGTTCGCCAAGCGTGTCCAGTACTCAGAATACTGTGATACAGTAATCATGATGGCGAGGCTTATAACAATTGAGGATATTTTGCTCTACTATCTGGCAATGCAGTTTTATTGTTTACATTTACTAGGCTTATTAGTAATAATAGTATTGGTGTTTACTACTGACGCAGTAAAAATTAGAATATTGGCAGCAGGGTTTCATTTATCAAGAGAATAAATCACAAATAAACTTGAATTTTTTGCGAGATTTGAACCAGCATTTTTTAAGTGTGATTCGGCAAAAATAAAAATATATAACGAATTAGCTCTCTCAGCCACACATGCACTAGAAAAATGACCTAGATTTTTAGCTGATAACCTGTATGTTATCTATGATAGATCCTGGATGTGAAATACAATCCTTGTTACGCAAAATCCTTGGTACGCATAACTGCTGGCTGTCTGAATAAAATCCTTGTTATATATTTAACAGACAATAATTTCAATACTCAGAGATAAATGTGCAATTGTATATGTCACATATAGACTGGTGGCTTTCAATAATTTCAATGTTCAGAGATTACTGTGCAATTTGCATGTGTTAATATCGGCGATCTGATGGCTTAATCGGTTAGGGGCTAGACATTTCGATCGAAACCCAGCCATGGATAGGTTCAAACCCTACTCAAATGGTCTCACATAGATAGTACCCACATTTCGAAATAAACCAGGTATACACTATGGTACAGAGGTATGATGACTAGAAATCAAGAGCCACCAGATCGCCCCCCCCCCCACCCTAACCACCTCCCCCCTCCAATTTCAATGTTCAGAGATTAATGTGAAATTTTCATGCATTAATATCGGCGATCTGATGGCTCAATCGGTTAGAGGCTAGAGATTTCGATTGAAACCCAGCCATGGATGGGTTCAAACCCTACACAACAGGTCTCACCTAGATAGTACCCAAATTTCGAAATAAACCGGGTACACACTATGGTACAGGGGTACGATGACTAGAAATCAAGAGCCACCAGATCGCCCGCCAACCCTAACCCCATCCCCCCCCCAAGTGTGGGATTAAAGCACAGACACGCACACACCAGCTGGCTGGCATATCAACATGATTAGGAAATTGTTCCACAGGTAGAAAAACTCCCGACAATATCGGTCAGGATGAGCGAGAGAGAGAGAGAGAGAGAGAGAGAGAGAGAGAGAGAGAGAGAGAGAGAGAAAGGCAGGCCACTGGCCGATATCATCAGGATTTCTCCCGGACAAGTGGGGTCTGCAAGGGAGTTTTATAGTTTGAATTGGCCTGACATTTAACCCGGTTGTGGCGCGGGATGTATGTTCAGAAGTTGGTTACCACTGTGGATGTCTAGATGGGTGGTCGGACCATCCCATACATGTCTAGCAAGCCTTAGATCGGCCATAGCATATATGTGTACGGCCCATGTCTCAAATTCCCAAACCTCACGAATTGAGAAGGTGGTGGGAGCCGCGGATCGCTGATCGGTTGCCTGTGGATGGTGGTGGTATCATTTTAATTCCGTCCCTACTAAAATAAATGGATGTTCTGCCCTTCCCATTTAGAGACATGACGTATGGTATGTGTATCATTTTGACTCCGGCTCTACTACTATTTGAGACAGTTTATAGGATTATGCGAACCCAGCACTCGACCACATGTATAAATGTGCATCCGCCCATATAAATGGGTTCCCAAACATGTGAATTTGCGGCCACACATGCGGATTTGCGGGAGCACGTGTGGATTTGCGGGTGCACACTATTTGAAATTAATTTGCCTGTGTGCTGTTGCTGCCATAGCGTCAATGCGCTTCCGCAAGTACACACCCGTCATGAACATGGAATTGTCTGTCAGTTGTACGAAGTGTATGTTTAACTATTTAATAATCATTCTGTTACCACGGATTACCAGCGAGCTCGCACACACACACACCCCAACGCATATCCACTTGACCGTACACACGCAAGTCCAATACGCCAGCACGGGTGCGCTCCTCAAATGCATACCAACAATATAGCTCTGTATGGTTATTTGGCATGAAAAAATCTCCAATTGTATTCGTGTATTTTTTCAATTGAACCCAGATTTGTCAGAATAGGTATTCATCATGATATTTGAATGATTTATGACGTACCTCTGTAGTGGCCTTGGGGAATGAACATTTGCAGCCCAAGAGAAGGCGATTTCTTGAAGATTTACTGCTAGGATTCACTGGGTTGATAACTGAGTCCGACATTCCAATGGTAAACATTTAAAGATAGCCTTCTCTTGGCCTGCAAATTGACATTCAATAGGTAAATATTGTGTATGTTATTATGTTGCTGAAAGATGTTACAGTACAGCTAAGAAATAAAATTTTATGTTTTGCAAGACAAATAATGACGTTACAGTCCAGCCCCTATTATCAATTCATTGTGTCGAGTTCTGCATATATTTTCTGTATTATAGGATTCATGGACTGCCGGTGATTTAAATTATAACGTTATTAATACATTTAACAAAAAATGATCAAATCGTCCAAAGCTTAGCCCATAACTTATTAGATTATAGACTTATAGCGCTTCAACGATGAACGTTGCAATAAAAAAATGCCGTTCACCTAAATTTTGATTTGTCTGTTTTACCCGTTAGATGGCTGCAGGTGTTTTTTAAATGATATGGTTTAAGCCTGCTTTTACCATATTCGTGTTGAAAGGTCTTTCAAAAGCAACTTCCGCGTTTTCCCATAGTTATAACTTTGAGGCAGAGCCTAGAGTTACAGCAATGGCCGACACACCTGGCTAATGACACATTCCAAATTAAAGGATTGTAAGAAAATCGATAAAGTTGTTATGGCCCACTAGTCTGAGAAGCCTATATGTTTGTTATTCATAAAGACGGTCGGGCTGGGCCTTGGGGTGTGTTAGCAAATAGAGAAACGCGTAGTTCTACTAACCCAGACCATTATTGCTAATTATTATTCTAAATAATGTTTATTAAATAGTAAAGACATAAAATGTGTGCAACTTGACGATCTATTAAGTGATTATAGGAGAATAACTGATTGCCCATTGCGTGTTAATAGACCTTTCCATTTTAGCTATGCACTGGCCATCTCTAACTAAGCTCCACCAACACCTCGATCGTGTTGGGATCGATCGATATCTGAACGACCTGACTAGCAATTTCCAGCAAGCTATGCGTTTAAGCTGACATTTTCTTTCTCCAAATATGGTATGGCCGCTCGAGGCATGTTAAAAATGTAATCGGTAGTTATTTCCCTACCACGATTGAAACTTGATTCGCTGAACTTTGTACGCCTCTGATGATCGTAGTTGTTTTAAAGCTCGACCAGTTGATTTTAATCTGTCAGGGTAATAACTAACCAATTTTCCTAACGCTATACATCGACCCTTGTGCATTGTCATGGCGAAAAAATGCTGAGGTTCAGAGGTTTAATAATGATCAACCCGTTAGACTAACGGGGGCGGCTTCCATAATTGTCCCGACTCTATAGCTTGACCATTTAGAATTTCTCATGATTGCATGAGTTTCCAGAGTCAGAAAAAGACGTATCCAGGCATGTAGCCTGTCAATCATCCTTACGCTATGCATTAACACTCGCCATGCATCACTACGCTAATTACCCTTAAGCGCGCCTCATTGAATACCTGGAGACCCGTGATTTAATATGGAGGGGGTTGGTGTGGCGTGGGACTTCGTCATCGAACGAGTTCCCAGGAAACGACTTGTCCAGACATGTGGCCTGGCCATCTCTCATTACGCAATACATTAACCATTGAACATTTGGCATGGCTCCAAGAGATCATCCTTAATTACCCTTATTAGCCCTTGTCAATCAGCATTACGCTAATTACCCATCACGGTGCTGGATGCCTGGAGGCACGTGACTTAACGAGGGGGCGGGGCTTCGCGATCAAATGAGTTCACAGGAAAAAATGAGTCCAGACATGTAGTCTGTAAATCATCTTTAATTACCCTCATTAACCCTTGTCAATCATTACGCTAATCACCTTTAAACTCACCACAATTGATGACAGAAGGCACATGATCTAAGTAGGGGAGGGGTTTATGGTCACCCTCTACATCTAACATCCAATCAGAATCAGAGGAGATCTGGGACTTTTTTCACACCTTTTCAAAAGGTGAGATCAAAGGAAGAGGGTGATAATGATGCAAATAAAATGTGTTGCTCTGACACAGCAACTACTTTTAAGGTATGAAAAAAGCTCCCAGCTCCCCTCATCTCTACTTAAATGACCACATAATTAAAGGCACCTACCCTCTTCCATGTATAGACCACGCCATAGACTCCCTTGTCAGCGGCGCCTGGTTCAGCATCTTAGATTTAGCCAGACGATAATGGCTAGTAGAGATGCATGATCGTGACAAAGAAAAGATCGCCTTTGTCTGCTGTGACAGACTTTTTTAATTTAGGAAAATGCCCTATAACCTCTGCAATGCCCCTGGGGGTTTTGAAGCCTAATGGAATGTGTACTTAGTAAATTACTGTGGAAGACCTGCCTATGTTATCTAGATGACGTCAGCATCTTCGGAATCACTTTCACTGACATGGTACACACTCTCCACGAAGTACTGGATCAATTCGCCACCGCCAGTTTATACTTAAAACGCTTGACATGCCAGTTATTCTGTGAAAAAGGAAAATTCCTCGACCACGTTGTATCCACCCAAGGTGTCTCCTCTCATAGTCCAGTAACATTAGGGTAAAGTATTGAAAAAAAGAATACAAAATTGATTTTTTTCTATGTGAAAAGAGGAATACTTCCCATTATTATACTAAAGGTCCCAAAAAAATCCCATTTGTGCAATTTTTCTAAAGCCTATTTCATGAAGACACCTTCCAGTTCAGAATTTAAAGAATGAAGCTCAGTACCCAAAGTGGTCTTCACCACTATATATAATCATAACACACCTTTTCATATTCAGATGTGGTAAATTATTATATACGAGTTTATTGTTAACGAAAAAATCTATATATTTGAAGAAGAGATGACGCATATATGAGGTGAAATGACAAGAGTTGCCAAAATAGCATGCACGGTTCACTTGTGTTCGCTAAGTGAAATCTGTGTAAGAGCTGCCCTTATGCAAATATACTTGACATTTCACAAGGCCACTGCAGACGCCATTTTTGGCTGACATAAATGTTAAAGAGTTAAGCTGCTGAATAATTTAATTCAGCTGGAACCTGAGAGATATAATTTGTATCAAAATAGTAAAATTAATAAAAGTTTATGTTGAATATTTAGAGATTTAATGCACCTGGAAACTGTTGCTTTCTAACATGCCCAAGAAAAGTTTCCTATGTGAGCAAAAGCTTCCAGCCAAATTGGTGCCAACAATCTACATGAACGTATACTAATTACCTTAAAATTGAGAAAAATAGTGATTTTATGGGTCATTGACAAACTTAGCCAAATAATATCAGACTTGGTATCACGAGAAGTGATTGGACAAAGACCAGCATATCTATCATCCCATCCCCATTTTAAAGGCTTTAGAGTGTTAAAATACCAGGTGTGCACTTGTAGGTATACTCCCGAATGAGTGTTAATGGGCAGCAGCACTGGTGAGTGGGTGTGACACCAGCTGGAAAGAACTACATGGAGAGGTTTTTGCAAATGAACGTCTATAAGCTGTGTATCTAAAATTGTCTGGACTATCAGTAATACTCCCTCTGTAGAGAGCAATAATCAGTCGTTCTCCAGCCTTTGGAACCTCATGTTTTTGTGTTGCAATCTCTAACACATACGGACATGAGTTTCTGGTACTTATCACACACTATTTTGAATGTATTCTTCTAACCGATTCTGAACAAAGATGAGGTGTGTCGCAGCCACTAATCGCATGAATCACAGGTAAATTGTACTTAGTAGGGCTGAGTGATTCTTGAATTCCACTTATGTTGTTAACTTTGATTGTGTTCACAGACGTGAGCATATCAAAATTATTCTTCTCTTGGTCTACAAATTGACATTTCACAAGGCCACTGCAGACGCCATTTTGGCTGACATAAGTGTTAAGGAGTTAAGCTGCTGAATAATTTAATTCAGCTGGAAACCTGAGTGATATAATTTGTTTCAAAATATTTAAATTAATAAAGGCTTAGGTTGAATATTTAGACTTAATGCACCTGGAAACTGTTGCTTTCTAACATGCCCAAGAAAAGCTTCCCATCTGAGCAAAAGCTTCCAGCCCAATTGGTGTCAACAATCTACCTGAATGTATACTAATTACTTTAAAATTGAGAAAAAACGTGATTTTATGGGCCAATGACAAACTTAGCCAGATAATATCAGACATGTCAGTAAGGATAATCGTTTCATATAAAGTCATGCATCATGACCTCATTCCAAGTAGGGGATTCATTGCCAGAGTGTGGTAGGGACTGATTTAGAACTGTTGTGTAACAAATGGGTATTATTATTATTATTATTATTTTTTTTTTTTTTTTTTTTTATGGCATTAACCCTTTAATACTCAATATGCTATCTAGTATCTACACTGGTCTTGTGAAATGTCCATATGCAGAGCAAGGGAAAACTACTTATGAAGACTTGCTACTGGTGTGACTGGCTCAATAACTGAGCCAGTCATCTCACTGATAAATTTTCAAAAATAATCTCATCTGCTAACAGACATTTGCTTTTCATAAAGATGACATTTTCTTAAAGTAATTTAAGCATTAAAGGATTATGCATAGGCTCATAACATTTGTCTAATTGACATAACTAGGACTTGTGCACATGTATAGGTCATGGAAAGGCATGGACAACTCATTGAATTTAAAAGAGTGACCCAAATGAGGTCTGTAAACGAGAAACCTTTGAAATTTAGATGGTATCCCATACGTTTTCTCTTTGTAATCGAAATTACATTTTTATAGCATAATCCGTCACAGTCCATAGACCTAAATGAAAAATACTGGTTTTCCAGGAGAGAATATTAATATTACAAACTACCCAGACAGAACTACAAAGGCATATCAGTGACGAAAGCTGCAATGGTTTTTAGAAATGTCCATTTGCAGGCCAAGTAAAGACTAGTTTTGAAAATGTATCATTGGAAGACTGGTTCAATGCACGAGCTAGTCATTCCAGTGACACATTTGGAAAAATAGTCTTCTATTTGCCTGCGAATGGACATGTACACTCACTGAGCAAAATGTAAATTTTTGTGACCAATCGCATTAATAATAGTTAAAATGTATGTTTTGAATTATTTTATGCAGTAGAAATTATTCATAATTATTGTTTAATCATATAAATTCACGATTTAAAAAACATTTACATTTTTCAATTTAATCACATAATTGGGCAAGCTATCCATGACCCATACAAAAACCCTGCATAACACAATATGTATCTTCACTCCTCTGATGATACGTGTGTTTGTGTGAGTATTTATGGTAAAAAGAAAATTTGGGAGATGGCCTATTGCAGGAGTTGCTCCCACCCAAAACATTTTAGTATTTTCGCATTAAATAAACATTCGTATTCCTCGTAAAGCTCAACTATCTTATGATGTCATAATCAAATTACGCGAGGTGTGGGATGACATCATAATCAATTACAGTATGAATGCCTCGATTTAAACACTTAATAGTATGTATGTCTTTACTATTTAATAAACATGCTGACGAATATTTTGAAACTAATTTCACTGCACGCTCTTGCTGTCATAGGCAGCAACAGCACCCTGTCAGCTTGGTTTCCAAATATTCAACAGTTTACCTTATAGTTTTCTAGAAATTGAGTCAGAGAGTTCAGGGATCGATCGATACCAACACGGGCGAAGTGTGGGTGGAGCTGAGCTAGATATGATGAGGAATAACTAAAACTGGATAAATCCATTGATTGGCTGCATAAAATGTTGGATGAAAAAGTTGGATGAAACCGATACACACGCACCAACTTGTTGTATAGAACTTGTTGGATGAAAAAGTTGCATGATAATGTTTGATGAAAATAGAACAATGATCTATTTTTTCAGCCAACCTTTTGTTGCATACAGCATGGTGTAAGTGGGTACACACACGGTACAGCTTGGTGTATACCACATGTTGTATACAACTTGTTTGATCGTGTGTGCACACTTACAACATGTTATGTACAACATGTTGTATACAACATGTTGTACCATGTGTATCGAGTGTTCGGTAACAAATTCATATTATTTGGAGACTATACATCCGGTGAGAAAATATTGAATTCTGAAAGGCTGCTTTTGAGAGAGTCATGCGCGATATAGCAAGTATATACTAAATCCATGCAGGTAACCCACAGTAGAAAGGAGGCGATCTGATCGCCTTCTTTCACACGTTTTCTTCTGTTCTTTCCTTTGTTCTCTCCTTTGTTATTTTGACACCCTTTCCCTTTGATCTCCGTCGCCTTTTGAAAAGGTGTGAAAAATGCGCCAGATCTCCTCCTTCTTGACTGGATGTTAGATGTAGAGGGTGACCATATGATGTTGGTTTTAACAGATTTCATTTTTATTCTAATGGAAGTATGAAAAGTCTCTTACAACTGCATCTCCCATACACATAAGCATATAATACATTAAAAACTGAAAGAATCATAGCCTAAAACCCGTCCAAACCCCCTGATTCATCTTAGGCTGGAATGTGTTCCCAATATTGCATGGCTGTTCGAGGCATGTTAAAAATGTAATTGGTGGTTATTAATCTAACTCAATTGAAAATTGATTCGTTGAACTTTGCATGACCCTGATGATTGATACACGTTGTTTTTAAAGCTCAACTAGTTAATTTTAATTGGTTGGTGTAATAACTAACTGATTGTCCTTATGCAATAGATTGACCGTTGTACATTATCACTGTTGAATAGATCTGAGGTTCAGAAGTTTAATGATCAGCCCATTAGACTAACTGAGTCGTCATCCACAATCGCTCAGCAATTGGCCATATGCGATGGATTGACCATTTAGAATTAATCTCCCACAATTAAACAAGTTACCAGAGCCTGGAAAATGATGAATCCGAACACGTAACCTGTCAATCATACTTACGCTATACATTATCGCTTGTCAATCATTATGATACTTACTCTTAAGCTCACCTCATTGGATGGCAGGAGGCACCTGACTTAACGAGGTGGTGGGGCTTCGCAATTGAATGAGTTCCCAGAGTCAGGAAAAGCAGAATCCAGCGATGTACCCTGTCAATCATCCTTACACTGTGCATTAATCCTTGTCGATCATTATGCTATTTAGCCTTAAGTTCACCTGATTGAGTGACACGAGGCAAGTGATTTAATGAGGGGGAGGGGATTATCGTCACCATCTTCATCAATCCTCCAATCAGAATGGAGTAGATATTCAAAAGGTGGCGGAGATCAAAGAAAAGAAGGTGTCAAAACAACAAAAGAGACAACAAAGGAAGGAACACAAACAAAAGGTGTGGAAAAAGGCGACCATCTCGCCTCACTTCTACTACCCACAGTTATGCATACATGGCGCTTATTACTAATACGTATTATTAAAGTATGTACCGAGTTTGCATGATAAGTTGAACCTCAAGGACAAGACAACATATAATTTCAAAAGCATATTAAATATTAAAATGAAACAATTAAGAGTAGCCCATAAGAGACAATTCCAAATTCTGAGAAATATTAGTACTAATCAAACTGTAATCACTGCTAAATTATATATTCTGATTTGGCACAGTAGGTCTTTGCCGGCAAGACAAAAATGATACAAGAAGTTTAATCCCTGACTTCACAGAGTCTGAATTTTAATGTAACTATACAGGCAAGTTGTTGGATATGTTGGAAACTAATTTAACCGGAACCTGTTGCTGATACGTGCAGCAGCAACTTCCAGTCAATTTAGTCTAAAAATAGTCAACATATTATTTATTAAGTTGTATATGAATTTTCGACTTTCCCAGTTCAAATAGTTAAAGTACTTCAAACAGATTAAGATGATTTGAAACAAATGTGGACGCCATCAGTTGGCTAGACGCCTTTTACACGATTGTGTTTCATCAGTAGACAATTAATGGAAGATTTGAGTTTATCCATCAATCAAATGACGACATAATCAACTACATGACGTATACCCTGAAGTCATAATCAATTAGGTTCGTCATTTAAGTGATGATGGACTAAGCATTGTTGTACTAATTTGTGTGGGCACTGCTGATGCCATAGGCAGCCATATGTATGCATCTAGATCAGAATCTGACGTTTGAAACGTTATTTGTTAGCGTTAATTTCCATCTATTTGGTATCTTATAGTGGTGTAATCTGTTGAACATTTTGCATCTAATATGACTCGGTGCTGTTGCAATATCAACATATGTAATCAATGTAATATTTATTAAATAGTAAAGCCATACAATACTTACAACTAGATACATCATTCATTATGCAAATTGATTGTGACGTCAGACTACGTGTGCCGCAACTGGTTATGACGAACATATACTTGGGTGATAGATCGGATAAATCATTGTAAATTCACCAAAGACATACAAATAAGCCTGTTACTGGTCTCCCATTTTGCCTTTCGTGGCAGACCTACGTCATTTCATTGTGACGTCAGCTGCTAACAAGTGACGTATTACGATTGTGACATCAGATACTTGAGGCACAGTTCAGACACCTCCATTTAACTAACAATCTATGCACATGGTAAACAAAATCTGAATAGAAATCAGTGTTGCAGCAGAGAGCATAAAACACTGTTTTATTGATAGAAATCGTACTTTCAGGATCAGATAGAGTGTATGCCTGCTATGTGGTGTTCCACATATACTAATGCATATGTGTCGTACAACAAATCCTATCATCTACCCGGTCATGAAACGTCAACTTTAATAATCATTTTAAAAACTACATTTACTTAGGACAACGATATGCATCCTGGGATACAAGCACAGTTTTAGATTCTCTACACAAAAACGGAAGAAAGAATTGTGTCTATTTTGAAATTTGTTATGGTGAAAGCTGTACGTTGATAATTTAAACAGCAGCAACATTTGCTTATGGACTGTCTATTGGCAGACCAAGAGAACACTTTTTTTCGATGATCGAGTCATTCCAGTGGTAAATCTTTAAAGAATATCTTCTTTAGGCCTGCAAATGGACATTCCTCAAATGCTACTGCAGAGGACACTTTTCCCCTGACTTCGCCATGAAAGGGTTAATATTCAGTGTACTGACTTGGCACGTTGCAGAACGAAGCACCACCTTTTAATGCATGTAAAGTCTGAGAAGCACCAGACGACAAATCACAACCAACAGCAAATCGCTAGCAACACATCAGCGTACGCGTCTCTGTAACATGCCAATATAGAATTTGATATTTTCCCCTGTGTCATTGACCTACGGGCTGGCCGAAATTGAGTTCAATATTGGCCCATGTGCCATTTACCTACGGGTACACCGATGTCAAATTTGATGCTGAACCCTGTGTCGTTGGTCTATATCAAATTAGATATTGGCGCACCCATTGTTCAATGGTGCAATGGACCAATATCAAATATGAAATCGACGTGCCTGTTGATCAATGACCCCAGAACCAATACCAAATTCGATATTGGCGCACCCATTGGGCAATGGTACAAGGGACAGATATCAAATTATATATCAGCGTACCTGTTGGTCACTGGTGCAAGGGATCCATATCAATGGCTAAATTTACGATGATATGAAATCTGATGGCCTGATTGCTAAGAGCTCTGTTAATGGTTAAGTTCACGTTTTAGTCACCCAGGCCTTACAAAGGCAAAATGTACCGGTTTATTACAACAAAATGTCAGCTGGAAAATAGTACACTGCTCTAGTTTCAAACTGCTGTTTTCACAGACTTTCTCTTAGTCGAGTGAAAATAACACAAATTTGACAAAACCTACCACTAATTGCAACAGAGATGAAACCAGTTAGAATATGTATAAAACTTTTAAGTGGAACATGTTGAATTCAAGATGGCTGCCAAGCTGGCTGCCAGCCAAGTATAACATAGCATATATTTCGAGAACGCTTCATTCTAGACCAGATAAATGTATCACAAGTAGATAGAAACATGCCCCTAATCTAGGGGAAAATTGTAGTTTCTGCACTCCATGACCACTCAATAACATCACAACCCAACAGTTGACACTGAAGTTCGAGGTTTTACATACCATTTCTGCATTCATTTGCAGTGCTTAGTTCTCATTATCATCCACGTCAACAGCAGATGACAAATAGTAGCAGTTAATGGTTCCTGCCAAGCTGGTTACCAGTGATTAGTGGGAAACCCCAGGGAAATGTTTTGGGGCCAGGACTATTCGACTATCTTGGTAACGACATGCCATAATTTGACCATAGCTTGACGCAAGATGTTCGCCAACAATCCAAAGTTACTTTCATAAATCACTACAAAAGAAGACCACGATAAGCTCCAATCAGACCTCAACAGCCTAAAAGGATTGGCAGATACCTGATAAATGCTAAGTGCATCCAAAGCAAAGTAATGTGATTGTGTCGAGATCACTCTAGAAGATACCACCTGTTAAAAGGACATGGGCGTTTGCATTGACGATGGTCTAAAATTCAGGCAACATGTGGAGATAGTAGTCAACAAAGCTAGCACGATCTTTGGTATGATACGAAGATCCATCGTCTGCCTGGTAGTCAACACGCATGTGCTGCTGTCAAAAAGGCTAGTGAGATGACATTTAGAATATGGGAATGCTGTATAGTCAATTTTGTATAAGAACGTTGTCTGTCTAATCGAAGCATTGAGGAACAAAACTGATAGCAGGTTTGAAGAACAGCCCATATAGACCACCTGAAGTTTGATATACCGGCGCTTGTACGCCAACCTAATTGAGACATACAAGTACGTTCATAGCATCTATGATGTAAATTGCGAGTATTTGGTGCCAGCCATGGATGAACATCGCAGGATATGTCGCAAATACACACTACTAAAGGAACGCTTTAAAGGCAACACATGGAAAAGATTCGTCACGATCCGTGTGACAAATTACTGGAAGGGCCTACCTGAGCAAGTTGTTACAACTCCTACCCTTAACACCTTCAAGGGAAGACTCGGCAAGTTCTACAAAGGCCAGATTTTCTAAATTGACTTTTCTATCGAGCTTCGCCGCACCCACCCACCTGTGCATGCGGCCACGAAGGAAGACTATGAAGACCTGATCTTTTCTCCAGCCTAATCAGCAGAAAAGGACTATGTAACTAAGTCGTCATTTGACATGTTTTGTCAAATGACTCTGCATCCAGAAACAGCCGACGAGCAATCAGCTCCATGACGAGGGCACCCGACTCTAGTTCTACTGGTGTAGGGGAGGGAGCGGCCGGATCTAAGCCCGCGTGTACTGGTGTCATTGTTACTTCTGAAACTGTCCATCTCCATTGTATGACCTCCATTCCGCTTCCACTCTTGAATCTGATGGAACACTCGGAAGCTGTTGTACTTAATCGCTGCAGATGTTGATGGCAACATATTTGGGTGAATGGCATTTTTCTGATGGTAACAAGCTCATGGAATCTCTTATGACTTATTGTGTCCAGATGGTCATTCTGCGTTCCTTTGTGCAAAATGGCCATGCCCCTCTCACCAGCCGCTGTGAGCTCGTCCTTCGATGATTGCGCACTTCTGAATAATTTGGCCTGGACACGGAATAACATGTCACTGATGAGGTTCAGTCCGACAGGTGTGCTTATTCCATATACTCTGGATCTTGCATCGTTCTCGAGGGAAGCTTTAATCACGTGTTGTAGACGTTCCCCTCTTGTACATGGATGCTTAAATTGGCATTGAAACATTTGAGAGCTGCTTCTTTCTTTGGTTCAATGCGGAAATAGATAGCATGCTTGCTTCCTTCAGAAACATGTATGTCAAATGATGACTCGGATGATACTAATAACATTGCAAGTGAGTGTAGAAATGGTTGGCAAACATCGAATTTTAGTGCGAACTGTTGGGTTGTGTCGTCATAGAGTGGTCCTGGAGAAGAGATAATTTTCCAGTCGATTGGAGCGTGTTTCGGTCTTCTCGTAATACATTTAAATGTAGTCGAAAATGAGCCGTTCTCGAGTTAAATGCCATTTTACACAGAATTGACGGCCGTCTGGGCAGCCATCTTGAATTCAACATGTTCCACTCCAAAAGATGTTATTAGATTTTTAACCATCATTTCTGAGACCTAAATACAAAAAATAAAAGTGGTTTAATTACTGTTGCAATTAGTAGTGGGTCAAACCCTAAATTGATTGGACTATCATATTAACGAAAAAGTTGCCTGCGACATGTTTTTACACGAGACATACATCAACTTCGTGCTAGCCATATGTTGCTCGCGCGTTGTCCTGTGTGTTACTGCCTTTAAACGCAGACATAATATTTACATTAGTAGCAAGTCAAATTAGTTTTAAAATATTCAACAGGTTACCTGTATAGTTACATTTAAATTCGGATTCTGGGAAGTATATAAATCGATCACAACACGGGCAAAACATAGGCGGTGTTTAGCTAGAAGTGGGTTTGGGTATAGCTAGATATTCATCATTCTATTAATGTCAACGAAGAAAGAGGCTCACCAATTAAACAACGGTATCAATCAAATCCTCTCGCCGGAGACAAAAAGATTTAATATTCACAGGCGCGTTTAATATTTACGTACGTTATATCTAAACGTGGAATAGAAGTTATTTGACTAGGACTAATTATATTTAATAGTACCATAAATAATAAAAATACAAGAATTCAGCGGAATTCAATGTCTTGCCTGTCTCCTCTTAGTCACACAGTGATCTTGACCTTCGACGTCGTGATCTCTATGCCATCATGCTGCTTCATAGATGTATAGGTAAATGATTTGCTAATTTCAAATACTAAACGTTGGAAAAACAGATAAAAAATAGCAAGGTCACAGTGACCTTGATCTTTTGGACTTGTGACCTCCGTTAGATTCTGCTTGCTTTATATGGTATCGGAAATCATGTGTCCCACTTTGGTTCCTGTCTGATTGAGGAATCCTAAAATATAGGCAAAGTCGTCGCCGCCACCGCCGCCGCCGTCGCCGCCACCACTGCCGCCGTCGCCGCCGCCGTCGTCCTCGTCGTCGTCGCCGTCGAAAAAGTGAAACTGATGTTTCGCTTTCTTTAGCGGACGTTTAATCACCGAATTCCCAGAATCTGAATTTCAAGGTAACTATGCAGGCACGCTGCTGGATAGTTTTGAATCTAATTTAACAGGAATCTGTTGCTGATATGTGCAGCAACAGCTTCCAGTCAAATTAGGTTTAAAGTATTTAACAAAATATTTATTAAATTGTATATGAGTTTTCGAATTCGACCTTTCGCGCTTAAATGGTTAAAATCCTCCAAACAGATTAAGATGACTTGACACATATGGTGATGCCATCAGTTGGGTAGAGGCATTTTATAAGGTTGTCTTTCATCAGTAACCATTAGATCAGAATCTAACGATCTATTCCATGTAATTTGTGAAAGAATTGTGTCTTTTTCATAGAGGCACGAAACTTGGAACTTTTCTGCATTATGTCGGTCTGAAGATTTTCCGATGTAGGCTGATTGCACAAACGCCCGCCCCCCCCCCACCCTGTCTACCGAAAAATACATTTTCCTCACTATCTCGGCAATTGTTAAGATATGATCATAATTATGGCATCTAGCCTATATGTTCATGGCCCAGCTTTATAATGATGCCATTACCAACAAGGTCCAATATGCATAATACACGCTAATATGTAGATGAATGATGATATTACCGAAAACATTATTTTATTCATCATTTGCATTATCTTACCAGCTAACGGAATCAATGGAGTGTAAATAACCAGGTTGTATGATCAAATACAATAATGTAGACAGTTTAGATATTGTATTGCTAGTTATGCAGACATATTCGGGTTGATTTGGGCACATCACAATTGTCAGTCGTGCGAGAAAGTCTGCTTAATTTTATTCGTAGACGGTACAGTTCCTTAGTGATTACTGTTTCCTCCACAATTACACAGAGCTGAGCACTGCACTGCTGCTTGCCTACACTTGCATCCACCTCTCCAGACATTTTACAGCCACAGCTTAAGAGTTCTCACGATTGGCTCCATTAAGGAAGTGTTGTCCACAATGGCCTCGACTGGTTCGTGTTAGTCCTACCCAAGGCTCCTGGTGATGACATGTTAGGCGCTTCAGCTAGGACTGTATCCCAGTGGAGTCTACCTTGATAAACAGCTCGTTTGACGGGATTTCTTCCATTGTTCTTCCTCGCTTCAAGAGCATCTCGTACCGGAACTGATCCATGTCCTCGTGAATGTTGGTTCGAACGTACAGTGGAATTCTGAAACGTTAGAGGAATGTATGACTCTCCACTGACACTTGGCCTAGGGCGCCTGATAATGCTGGAAATGCAGGGTAGCTTCGCTATAGGTCTTTCAGGTACCACTTGCTCTATTATTTCCCTAGCTTAAAAATGATCAAAGTCTGTAAATGCATGGAGAATGACAAGGACTTTTGTCTGTTCTGTACCACAAAACTTTCTAGATAGCCTAAAACACCACTTTATGTGGGATACCTGCTAAAAGCGTTAGGGTTAGGCACACACAGAAAGTCGGCCTCTGGACGTCGGATGAGAACTTCGGATCAACTAGGCATGATGACAAAAACAACCTTCTTCCTTCACCCCCCCCCCCCCCCCCCAACGCATGTTCTTCAGGAGAAAAAGTAAAAATCTCTCCCCTTCCGCTTTAAGCGGACCTTTAGGAAATGGTTTGCTTTCAGCATCATACAACTCTTACGACCAACTAACCTTATATACACATAAACGGACGAGATGAATAGTGTCCATTAGCGGCAGACTGACTGCCTGGGATAGATAGGAAAGCCCGCTGTCTTTTATTCTGCTCCATCTTCTTAGGACCCTCCTCGTGATAGACAGCCCGTCGCCTCACAGGCCCACTCACCTTTGGATCGACGTTAATTTTTGGATGGGGTCATCTGATGATCAGGACATGAATTGTTCCTATCGCCGACTCGTGCGGCGTTTCGGCCAGAGACGAAAAATATTGAGCACAGAGTTTTAAAAGAATTAATCGTCGAGTAAAATCCCACTCTCATGACTTCTCTCTCGCTCCAGATAAGCCACCTGTGGCCCATATCCTCTCGCATTCGCACTGAAGCCACATCTGCACGCACCTGCCGCTCCATGCAGGATTAAGCTGAACGGGTCCCTATTCTCATAAGGACCCACCCATCGGCCGGGGGATTCCTTTTGGAACCAACACACCTGGGTAAATTTGCCTCCCTTGTCGCCACGCGAGGCTCCATCAATGCCACCATCATTGAATCTCTCGTCGACAAAGCCACCGCCAATACGACCTCCGCAGGAACCTTTATTACTGACACAACTGCCAGGACCAACTGCCGCCTCCTCTGCTACTGCGAAAAGTTCAGCTACAACCTCAACTTCTAACCACTCACGCCGTTCAGTACACAGTATGTACACATCTGCACCACACTCCTCCGCTCGGACTCAGTGGAAAGATAAAGTAAGGTGGTAGCATGCGCAGCTTACCTCAGAGGTAATGTTCAAAACCAGCATGGCATCCAGTGGACAGCGACCTATAGCTAGTTGTTTTCCGCACCTAACCATGCTTAAAATATCGGTCTGGACCTGTGCGTCTCCAGTGAGACGGCTGACCGCACAGGTTAGCAAACGTGTGTATGCGAGCTCCAACCCTGTGTAAAGTGAACAGTGTCCCAAGCCCCGAGACTAGCATGGAGGGCTGAGGAACCCCTGGGGGACTCATGAGCGCGGATAGCTTCCGCCTCCTCGACAGAGCATGCTCCTCGCCGCTCAACTGGCGTGACGACCGGCCTTTGGGTCCCTACCAGACTATTCGTCATCGATTGCGTTAGCTGGTAAAATAATGAAAATAATGTATTACATAGTTTTTCGGTAATGGCATCATTACTTTCATATGATAGTGTATTATGTATATTATACCTTGTTCCCAATGGCACCATTCTAAACATTTACCATGAAAACACGGGGATAGATGCAATACCTATGATCATATACCATGCCAATTGCGGAGATATTGACGAAATTCTATTTTTCGGCAACAGCACGTTTTCAAAATGGACTCCAGAGTCAACAGCGGACATTTTCCCAAAAACCTTCAGATGGACATAATCTAGAACACGTGCAGAGTTTCATGTTTTTATGATAAAAGGCACGACTCGCTAATGTTTTCCACAGATTACCTGGATTAGTTAAAACGATGTTTATTATGGTTAATATTCATCTACTGTGTACCTTTCACAATAATAAATAAAAACCATGTTCGGTGTCGCAATAGACGAACCCATTTCTAGCCATGATTCGCCAATTCTTAGCTATGCCACCCCACGCCAAGCAATTCCCTGTCCATTTCTAACTATGACCCACCCATTTCTAGCTACGCCCTGCCCATTTCTAACTATGACCCACCCATTTCTAGCTATGCCCGCCCATTTCTAGATATGCCCCTCCCATTTGTAGCCATGCCACATCCATTTCAAGCTAAGCTCCACCCATTCCTCGCTAAGTTCTGTCCACGTTGTACACACGTTTGAATTTTAACCCTTTGACCACTGGAGTCCCAGAGTCTCAATTTCAAGGTAACTGTACAGAGTTAGTTTCTAAATATTCAAACGAATGTTAATGGACCTTTCCAGAGTAATGATGTCTTATGACGTCATAATCAGCTAAGCGGCGTATAGAATGACATCTTTCTCATTACGTCATAAATGATTCTATATGGCCCGTCTTTAACTCTTAATAGTCCGACATGTTATACGAAGTGTATATGTCTCTACTATTTAATAAACATGCTCTTGAATATTTTGAAACTAATTTGACTGGACGCTGTTGCTGCCATAGACAGCAACAGCGTCCAGTCAAATTAGATTCAGAATAATCAATGGCTTACCTGTATATTTTTTTTGGAAATTGATAGTCACCGAGTTCAGAGAGCGATCGATCGATCCCAACATGAGCGAGGTGTGAGTGGAGTTTAGCTGAAGATGGGCTGGGCATACTTAAAAATGGAAATGTCCATTAAATAGATGGGTCTATTTCTAGCTATGCTCCGCCAATTTCTAACTCTGCCACACACACCCCCCCCCCCCGATTTCTGGCTATGTTCGACCCATTTCTAGCTATGCCCGCCCATTTGTAGCTACACCCCACCCATTTCTACCGGAGATCCGCTCATGCATTAACCGCGTTGAGGTAGATTTATATACTTTGAATCCTGAATTCCCAGAATCCCAATTTCAACGGAAGTATACAGGCAATGTGTTGAATATTTCGAAATTAATTACACTAGGTATGCTGCATTTCGATTGCGACGTCAGACTACATGTGACGTAATTGATTATGGCGCCATATACTTCTGATATATTCATTGTAAATTAACAAAAGCCATACAATTAAGCCTGTTACTGGTGGACCATTTTGCCTTTCGTGTCAGAGCTGTGTCATTCCATTGTGACGTCTGCCATAATTATGACGTCATATACTCGAGCAACAGTTTGGATGCCTCCATTTAACTAACAATCTGTAAACACAGGGACAACATATGAAAAGAAATTCGTTTTCCATCAGAGAACATAAAAACATTGTTTTATGAATTGAAGCCGTATTTTCACGATCAGATAGGTTGTAGGCATACAATTTGTTCTTCGTCCTGTACTCATGTATATGTGTCGTATAGCAAATCGTAAAATCTGCCCGCTCGTGGAAAGTCAGCTTTAATAATCATTTTAAAACTACATTTACATTGTACAATGATACGCATCCTGAGATACAAGCACAGTTTTAGATTCTCTACACAAAAAAACGGAAGACAGAATTCTGTTTATTTTGAAATATGTTATGGTGAAAGCTGTAGGTTGCTAATTTAGAAAGCAGTAACTTACATGAGAACCCAGGTTAACCCTATAATCGTCACATTTTGCAAAAAAATAAAATATTTGCTTATTGACTGTCCATTGGCAGGCCAAGAGAAAAGTTTTCTTTGATTATCGAGCCAGTCATTCCAGTGGTAAATCTTCAAAAAATAGTCTTCTGTTGCCCTGCAAATGGACACAAAAACGGAAGTCAGAATTGTTTCTATTTTGAAATCTGTTATGGTGAAGGTTGTAAGTTGCTAATTTAAACAGCAGTAGCCTACATAAGAACCCAGGTTAGCCCTTTAATTGTCAGATTTAACCAAGCTATTTGCTTATTGAGTATATTTTCCGACCAGGAAAGTTAAAAAAATTAAATACTGGAATGAATGTTTCGATTATCGAGCCAGACATTCCAGTGGTAAATTTCCAAAAAAGGTGTTCTCTTTCCATGCGAATGGATGGGGCTAAACTTGGCTGCGTATTCACATTCGTCACATTCGTCACATTCGTCACATCCTTCACATTGCAATAGTGGATAAATTACCGTTGCTGCGTCTCGTGGCGCATCGGCTCAATTTTTCTTCTACTAGAGACGTACTATATTTGTGGCAAATTTAAAGTGAGAAACATGTATAATAATATTGTAGAGCGCGGTAAAGTACATACAATTCGCGAAAGTTTTGACCTATTCATAACACCCAGTGCCCTACTGTATGTAATACGTTCGGTCCCAAAGTTCACAAATACCATATCATCCGAATGTGGCGAACGTAACGAATGTGAATCATCTATCTTACAATGGGATCATATGGCGAATAAGTAACTAACATACTATGAAATTAGTTGATGGCAGAATAGTGTCATATTTCGCACAGCATTAGAACATACTGAGTTCTGTGTCACCATCTCACGCAGCGTGCAGCATGCCAGCAGTACTGCAAAGCCTATACATCTCTGTGAGTACAATTCTGGGACCGAACCTATTACAGACTGTAGGGGAACGAATATCGTGAATCGGCCAAAATCTAAACCAATTTTCGGTGCGAAATTGTGCACTACGAAATTACTTCATGGTAGACAATTATTAAACTCCAAGCTTTATTAGCATATTCAAATACTTAGTTAACCATCTTGGTGAAATTTTGGGGCCGAAACTATTACAGTCTGTACGGGACCGAATATCGTGAATCGGCCAACATCTAAGCCAATTTTCGGTACGAAATCTGCACTACATGGTGGACATGTTTTAAACTCCAAGCTTTATTAGCGTATTCAGATACCTATCTAACCATATAGATGGAATTTTGGGGCTGAAACTATTACAGTCTGTAGGGGACCGAATATCTTGAATCTGCCAAAATCTAAGTAAAATTTCGGTACAAAATTGTGCACTACAAAATTACGTCATGGTAGAATTGTTTTAAACTCCGTGCTTTGTTAGCGTATTCAGATAAATACCTAACAATATGGGTGAAATTTTGGCGCCGAACCTATTACAGACTGTAGGAATCAACTATCTTGAATCGGCCAAAATCTAAGCCAATTTTTTGGTACAACTGTCGATACTAAATCGCGAACTACGAAATTACTTCATGATAGATCTTTTTTGAATTACGAATATTACTAACGTATTGATAAGCCTACATGTTTATGTGGGCCGAACATATTAAAGACTGTTGGTGCCCAAATATCGTACATCGTTCAAAATCTAAGCCAATTTTCGGTACGAAATTGTACACTACGAAATTAGTTCATGGTAGAAAAATTTTAAGCTCACTATTTCATTAGCGTCTTCATATACCTTTCTAATGATATTTTGGTGTTGAACCTATTATAGACAGTAGGGCACCGGATATCATGAATTGGTCAACATTTTCGTGAACTTTATGTACTTTTTCGCGCTCTACAATATTATTATACATGTTTTTCACTTGAAATTTACCATAGCTATAGTACGTCTCTGTTAGAAGACGTGCACCGTATCAGAACAATTTCGGCCATGCGCCACGATACGTAGCACTGGTAATTTATAAATTATCTCGAATGTGACGAATGTGACGAATGTGAATAAGGAGCCAATTTCAGCCCTGTTGCAAATTTACCACTGGAATGAAAATCCAGCATTTCATTATAAATATATATTTACTTAAAACTATAGTTGATTTGGGTCTATGGTTTTAAACATAACTACTGGGACCAACACTTTCCCGCGGGTAATTTTGCAGTTTCTGCACAGGCATTAACACATTGTCATCCCAGTATGCTACGTATGCAAATATAGTCCTGAATTTTTTTTTTCCTTATTGCACAGTGACCTTATGTTGTGTACATTTTAAACCACACATTTTGGGTCAGACCGACCAAACTTACGTTATATATACATATAAAGTTAAAACCATGTTGACGTTGGGTATGTCATCTTAACCAGGGTCACTGGGTCAGAAATGACCCAACATAATTTATATATATATAATCACATATACTTAAAATCACATTAGCATTGGGTCTGTGTCTTTAAACAGGATTACCGGGTAAAAAACGACCCAACATAATTTATATATCCATATAGCCACTATCCGGTTCACGCTACCGGCTGGTATATTTCTTGACTCTTTATGATGAAGCAATTTTTCATCAACATGGTTCATTTTTTCAAACATAATTACTGGGACAAACATTTTCCTGTGGGATTTTTTTGCAGTTTCTGCACATGTATAAAAGCATTGTCATCACTGTATGTTACGTCAGTTCTAATCCATAATACTAGAAATATGAAACTCCCTATTAGGAAGTGTTGTCCACGTTGACCAGTTTTACAGAATTTATAGCGTATGATGTGACATAGTAAAATCTCAAATTTGCCTAAAACGACTGATGAATCAGGGGAGAATAGGAGGGATAATTTTACACTCGGTTATGTCACAGTCAGCTCGCCTGGAATCTTATTTGTACATGTGTGTGTACTTCGGATCGACCGGCCGGGTACCGGCCATACCAGCTAGGCTGGGTACGCACCACCCATCTAGGATTCGTTTTCTGAACACGCCCCTCAGGGTAGAACTATAAGCGTATATAGGCCTATGGGAGAGAGAGCGTGTCGAAAAAACCACTAAGTTAGTTAAAACGCATTATGCACATGCGCGCGCCAGGACGCTGTTTCTATGGAGCGCGTAGTTGTGACCTAGATAGGATGGCGCTTATAGTGTACCGAGCTGGTACTCTGTAATTCTTATTGATTTTCTGTTCCCATTAGATCTGGCACTAATCAAGACCAGAATTCGACGGGCTTTCTAAATCTGTAAACCATTTCAAAATGGGTTGAGAAATGGCTGAGTTATCCAGGAAAACTCTTCTTGATTATCTTCAAAATATTGCCTTGACGTCATAACCACGTGGACATAAAGCTCCTATAATGTTCTAGAACGTTCGACGATGCTATTATTAGCTGTGTGTCGATTGGCTGTTGCTCGAATGATGAGTGGATGTATCCTGCGTCTGTAACGCCATGGAGAGTATAAAAGGAGAAGTGATCCAGTTATCGAGAGCATCCTCGGCCAGGGGCCGAACAGGTTGGAGCCGTACCAACTATTATCAAGCGTGATATGCATCTTTCTTCGCTATGCGTCAGGTTTTTATCCCATAGTGTGCAGTTGTCAACCCACCGCACTGACACAATTTTGTAACTCCCCATCTGCGGGAGTAATTTGGAACTTTCGATAACCGTTCCCGAATACTACATCTGCATTCGGCACACACACTTGCGGTGAGGCCTTTGTGGCCTGAATATGTGAGTCTACAGATGTAGAGGCAGGATGTTCTTTGATGGATGACTCGCCGGATCGGCCTGCCATGCCTAAAAGTGGTATTTCAATCGCCGCCGCACACATCATGTCGGTTCGTTCGACTTTCGACCGCAGCAAGTAAACTCTGCCTGGTGCATCTTCAGAGGTGGTTGACGTACCCAGCACCGTGAGGTTTACTTTTGTATCTTAATTTGCTTCTGACAACCCCCGCTTGTGACGGGTTGTTTACACCTTCCATCCGTGCCATCGGTGTACGGGAACTTTCTTCACTACATAGTACTATCATATCTCTTACTGCTCATTAGACATTCTATTAGCCCTACAGCACTAAGTACTCCTCCCGCCATGAGTGTTCTTGCGGAACTCTTGTTTGCGGAAAACAGCTTGCGGGAACTTTTCAGCTTCTGGAGAGCGCATCATCTCACGTCGACAACAGATCTACGTGTCAATTTCAGTGACAAGGTAGCCTAACTTGGGAATAACTACCAAGTATTCAAGTAACTATGCTTCACCGTTTAATTATTTCTCTATATAGGTTTTGTTAATTATCTCGTATCCGTGCTAATGGTTCCGATGACTAAATGGAACTATAACGGTCTTAGGACCAATAGTTTTAATTTCTGTATTTGTTAAATAGTTATTTTCATTTTCCTCAATGTGTTGCTAACCGCACTGTAGTAGGTTCGTCAAATTGTATTACTATATATACCTTAATCATTGCCACTGTATTGTTTGTTCTGGTTAGATTACGTATGTATATGGCCAGTGGCCATCCGTTAAACTGCTTTGCTTAAGTTATAGAAAATATAGGAATGCAGTGCACGTAGGAAACACTATACAGCAACATTTATATGTGCAACATTTTCTCCCACCACCAACAATTTTTCACTGAGGTCACTGTCCATGCTAAAACTGTTTATCCCGGCATGCTACCGACTAAAACCTTTTCTATTCAGCTCGATAGGATAGGTTCAAAATGATTAGAGACACTTTATTCATTACATACTCTATATATCATTCTGTTCCGGCAGTGTGATAATCTATCCCCGCACTCCGGTAAGACTCATAACTCCAAGATTTTGTCTCTCTTCATATTCCTCTTAGGCTTGTGGCTTCCTAATTGTTTGGACGTCCCTATCCACACCATGGGCTGATCCGACTCTGGGAAACTATTGAGGTTTCTGAGCGGTGACGCCTAGGGTGCGGTATCACATACACATCCCCGTGTATCTTCGGATACTTAGTAGATAGTACTTTAAGCCAATGTAGGAAAGCGCTGCGAAAACCCATGTATTAATTCTAATTTTATTTACTGACAACCCTCCCGCACCGCAGTGCAAAGCTGGCAACTTGTATATAAACCTAACGAGTGGTTAAACGGTTAGTTCCATAGGACCCGGTGATGGGCGAGATACGTATTCTCACCGAATTCTGTTAACATGTCTGGGCATGATATTCAAATCTGCCACGCCCTTACGGGAAGGACATTTACATTGTACATTCATCTCTCTTACCCCCACCATACCGATAGGAGAAATGGCCTAATAATGCTCCGTGAAATGTAAACCATGTCCTGTAATGCTTCATGTTGTTGTAAAGCGGAATGTCTGGATTCTCACCCAGTTCGGCGATCCCGCTAAGTAACAGGTATGAGCACTGTCTGCAGTATTGATATCCCCGGGCATCTGTTCTCCATGAGAGTCGTGTCTAATAGCTAGTTAGACATCAGCCAGTTGCGGCCTAAACTAGTTCCTATTTTGAAAACAGCTAAAAGGAATTAAGCAAAGCAGAAGGCCCGCAGAAATAAAGCAGCAACTACTAATTCAGCATATTAGCAATCACATAAGACGGTAATGAAGGAATCCATCGGGAATCTTCCATTCCGTCTTCAAGTAAAACAGTACGCACCCCTATAGTCATAATCTCACTAGGTATGGTATTTTCTTTCTACAGCAGTTTTGTTTGAAATATTAGAGTTGGCCCATTTTTGCCTACCATTCTTCTCCCGATTTAAGCCGTGGCGACACCTTCTCGAGACGGAGGCCCGCCAAGGATTCAGCGACGATGGTCCACGCCAGGATAAGACTCCTCACACAAACTAGCACTAGGAGTAGTACCCGCATGAGGCACATAACTTTTTCGTCTAAGATAGCCTTCTTCCTTTCAGCTTAGAGGTATAATAAATTATATTACGTTAAAAAGCTATGTCTCGTGTACGGGAGCCTCCCTTGCGGGCCTACGAGTCTGTGTGGTACCTCCGGGAGTCCCATGTTTAAAAGTTCATCTACCTGCCTCTATGGCTTGTATTTTCGTATGCTCTTATTGTAGTTTTATCTGGCATATTTTTCAATTAGTTAGGTAAACTCATTTGTATAGACTTATATTTTTAGGTCACCAAATCAAATCTTGTAAGTCCATATATCACGAAATTGCTATGGACAGGCATACTGGTGACACAAACTCTTGGGATGAGACCATTGTGTTTAATGTTCGCGATAATGGTCGCACGGCCCCACCGGAACGATTGAGTTTTACTTGCGTTAGGAGCCGGTTTTTGTTTACCGCAGGGCGGTCTCGTTCAAGGTCTGTCACCCCGAGACCGGATGCTAACCAGCGTCGTCACTCGTCATGCACTTACGGCGCGGCGAGTCGACATGAGACATTGGAGCGCCCCGACACCGCCCGGCGAGCTACATTTGTCAGATGGATGGACAGATAGATTGTACTGGCAGGCAAATAGACAAACAAACACAATTATGTAATGAAAGATAACTATGGAAGGTCTAGACAAGTTTTGCTGACACACAATCTGCGCCGATGGCATGGCATCGGAAATTGACATATCGAATTGTAAATGAATCCAGCCATTATAAGTGAAGTTGTTGATTGAAAACCGAATACACGAACGAATGCCTTTTAAGTGGAAGCTTAAATCCCCTGCTTTCTTAAAGCAGAGGGAGGGGTGTTGGTAACAAACTAATGGTGTATTCTTCCACACAATGTAATATCCATTTACTGAAGCTTTAGAAATCCATTACCTGATGAATTAACATAAGCTGTGATCCTCACCTAGACACTAGCCACTCAGATTTATGTATATAAGATCAAAATCCTCTCAAGCTATTCTGGCTGAAATTAGTCCCGCAATAAATGAGTAGCACTCTTTTAAACAATTTCTGGGATATCTTAAGAAAACGAAGATGATTGTCGAAAGAACTGACACCAGAGAAATCCAATCTGGCAATCAGGTATATGACATCATAATCAATTATGTCTCAGAAAGGCTGACGTCACAATCATAATACGTATTGAATCACATATCTGAGTCCATTATGAATGCTTAATAGACCATCATGTGTACGAGCTGTATGTCTTTACTAATTAATAACCATTCTGTTGAATATTTAGCTGGGCGTGCTGTCGAATTTGTTGCAAAATATTCAACAACCAACCGGTCTGCCTGTAAAGTTTTCTGTAAAGTGATATTAGTACGATCATTCAATGGAGCAAGCAAAGCGGAAATCCGGGACAAGCTGGAGCTTCTACTAAAGGCGAAAGGTTTTGAAACCCTAGATATTGCAAATAAATTCAATGAATACTTTATTAACAATGGACCAAAACTTTCCGAAAAATTCCAGGCAAATTCAACGAAATCTTATACAGATTATCTGATAGGCAACTACCAATCTTCAATCTTCATACACCCAACCTACAATGAGGAAATTCTAACAATACTAAACAATATTAACCCAGCGAAAAGTGCTGGTATAGATAACTTCAAGTGGCGTATATTCAAACACTGCAAATCGGAATTACTAACACCACTAACAGATATCTGTAATCTGTCTTTCAATGAGTGTGTTTCCAAACAAGTCGTACATTACACGGGTCACACCCATATATACAGCAAAAGATTCAATTCAATTCAGAAACGACCGGCCTGTCTCAATACTTCCGCTATTTTCAAAGCTGCAAAAAACCCTGATGTACAACTGATTAGTCAAATACCTGGACAGAAATCCATTCTTTACGACTCCCAATAAACCTTTCGCGAAAAATACTCCATAATCTATGCCCTTCTTGATATGCTTGAAAGAAATTATAGACTCACTATAAAATTCCAAGCACATTTACCTTTCTAAAGCTTTTGATACCATAAACCATAACATATAATATTATATATATGCTAACATTTACGTGTACACCATAGTAAGCAGAATGTTATCAACATGGATGGGCAGCACGCCATCTCACTTAGTTAGATACATAGATGACATATTTTTCATTTGGAACACTAGTGAGAACGAACTACTTGAATTTCACGCACACATGAATAAAGAGCATCCCACAATAAAATTTGACTTGGAATATTCAACAGAAAAATTCCCATTTTTGGACACAATGGTATACAAAGAAGATAACACGCTTAAATTGGACCTATACAGAAAACCTACAGACAAACAACAGTATCTTCACAAACAATCAAGCCACCCTAAAAACACAAAACATTCCATAATCTACAGCCAAGCATTAAGATACAAACGCATCATCACAGATCCCACTAGATTAAAACAACGCACACAGGAACTCACAGATGCATTCATACACCGGGGATACAAAGAGACAGAAATTAAAGCCATCATTGAAAAAACCGAGAACACACAGAGAGAAGACATTCTTTACAAACAACCCACACAAAAACAGCCTAGGCCAGCTTGCATACTACAATACCACCCATCATTAGAACACATAGGCAAATCCATTCGGATCTACTGGGAAAAGTACGTCTTGTCTTCACCAATCTTAGCACCAATTTTTCCCAACTACCCAGTAGTAGCATTCAAGAAAAATAAAAGCATTAGGGACCACCTAGTCCACCCTAGCCTAATTAAAATAAAAAATCCAGATGCTAACAATAAGATCGTACCGACACCAGATGACACTCACGACATAGTAGGGACACTCCAACAATGCAACAACAGCAATTGCATCACATGCAAACAATACATGAACACTGCTGACAAATTCACTAGGTACGTCACTGGTAAAGACTACAAAATCAACACACAAATGAGCTGCAATACCACCAACATTATTTACCTCATAGAATGCAAACAATGCAGCTCTCAATACATAGGAGAAACAAGTCAAACACTCAGCAAACGACTCACACAACATATCCATGCAATCCGACACCAAACAGACACGAGAATCTCATGGCATTTCAACCAACCAAGACATTCCATGAAAGACATCACGATAAGACCAATTGAAAGAATTTTTACAGATAACAAAAAACTAAGATTAAACAGAGAACACTACTGGATCAAAGAACTCAAAACGATTCACCCGTTCGGAATAAACAAAAAAGCATAACACACTCACTCACCCACTCACTCACTCACACACCCACCCACCCACCCACCCACCCACCCACCCACCCACCCACCCACCCACCCACCCGCCCGCCCGCCCGCCCGCCCGCTCGCTCGCTCACTCACTCACTCACTCACTCACTCACTCACTCACTCACTCACTCACTCACTCACTCACTCACTCACTCACTCACTCACTCACTCACTCACTCACTCACTCACTCACTCACTCACTCACTCACTCACTCACTCACTCACTCACTCGCTCACTCACACATATGAGGTTTGACGGAAGTTTGCAGACTGGCATGTCAGATACATAACAGATCCCTCGCATACACACACATACCGCACATATGCATGCAAAGACACACAGACGCACACGCACGCACATACACAAACACACATATATATACATATACGCACACACACACACACACACACACACACACACACACACACACACACACACACACACACACACGAGGTTTGATGGACACAAATGACCAGTATGCACACATAGATTCTGTCTAAGTGAGACATACAAAATCAGTTATGCTACAGCAGGAAAATTCATGTGGGGTCAATGGGTGCACAAATAATTGCAGAAAACTATATATATATATATATATATATAAGAAGGGCTTAAGCGTTTTAATCCCGTAAAAATCCACGTTATGCCAACAGATGAGCAGACTAGGGTGGACTATTAATAGACAAGTCTTACCAAAACAGGTATATGTGTGTTTA
The DNA here is from genome assembly GCA_034401795.1 of Chaetoderma sp. LZ-2023a. Taxonomy (NCBI): domain Eukaryota; kingdom Metazoa; phylum Mollusca; class Caudofoveata; order Chaetodermatida; family Chaetodermatidae; genus Chaetoderma; species Chaetoderma sp. LZ-2023a. The sequence goes on along the minus strand of CM067359.1, from coordinate 56,871,104 downwards.
TAACATTTTTGGATGGCAACCCATCCGTGAGAAACCAATATCCGAAATTAAAATAAGGTTACGGAGCGTGTGTAACACCAGGTCGACGTAAGGTGGTAAGGCAAAACATTAAATGTCTTTTTAAAAAACCCTCAACATCTCTGACTGTTCCACGGCCACTAATGGCAACGTTGAAATAAACTCTGATGATATAACTGATTTGTTAGAGACAGACTGTATTCATGGTGTACATACTAATGAGGCAGGCACAGCAAAAACAATGAATCCATCCAGTATGCTGACATAGGTACACAATGGCAGGAATCTTACCTACGAAAAGCCATGGACAGATTGTAAAAGTAGGCTACATTTATTTAAACCCTGAAAATACCAAAAGCAGAAAAAGGATGTCAATTTGAATTTGATAGATGAACAATGTCGGCTCAGAAAAACCTCGCTACTGATAGCGATGCAGTATTGTATACAGGTGTGACAAAACAGGTATTTTTCACTCTAGTCTGTCATCATCATCATCCCACATTCTCAGAACTTAAGCCTTAGGCGTTTCGTCTAGTCCCTTAGATGTCTTAAAACTTATAATTAGCGAATACGGAAACGAGAGGATTTGACACTGTTACGTGCTATTACTTATTAGTCATAGATATTGTACATATCTTAATATTTGCTAGTTATTACTATGTAATATGCATGTCCAGCAGCCGCCAGCTGCGGTCTGCCGCCTACAATTGCTATGCTTTATAGGATGCGCCTTCCCAACAGCCGCCAGCTGCGATGTGCCGCCTACAGATGCTAGACACTGGTTTACGTGGTTAGCCGTAGTGTGCCGCCTGCACTTTAAATCCAACCTGCGCTTCGAATTTGCATAAACAAATTTCTGCATTTGATATCCTGTATATTGACTGTATGCGGAGAAACTAGTTGTGGATCATTTTCGGTATCATGTCTACATTCTACATCATATTCGAAATATTTGTCGAAGAGATATGTCGAGTTTGTCATATATGAGTCCAGTTTTGCCTTGAATTCGTCTAAATTCTTAGCTTCCACGATGTGTGCAGGTAGGTGATTCCAGATTGGTCGGGTATGTTTGGTAAAGAAGTGCTTTCTTAAGTTAGTATTGCAGCTTTGTCATTACACCATTTAATACATTCACATTTCAAAACAGCACAGAGGATCAACTTTTGCTGGTATTCATGAGCCTGAAACTTCATTTAATATTTGATGATCTGGCTCGTCGTTTGGAAAGTCTAAAAGCTTAGCTAACAAAATATTCACATCATGGCTTGCCGTTTTTGCAGAGCAATTAAAGGAGTTAATAATCCGGCTTCCCAGAGAAGCAATTATACTGTGTTGTCCTGAATCATATCGAGAGAAGTATCTAAGTACATCCTGTATCATTGATTGTGCGGACACATGCATTCAGAGACCGACAAACTTACGAAGCAGAAGTCAGACAATCGGCAATTATAAGGCCACACAATACAGCAGAGTATCTCACCTGGAAAACGGCGGATTTCTTGATTACTTGCTTACCGGGGACGAGATAATGGCTGATAGAGGTTTACTATCGATGATGTACTTTTTCCAACCACGGAGAGAGAGAGAGAGAGAGAGAGAGAGAGAGAGAGAGAGAGAGAGAGAGAGAGAGAGGGAGAGAAAGGGAGGGGAGAGGGAGAGAGGGGGAGGGAGGCAGAGAGGGAGGGCAAATAGGAAATTGAAAATCTAATACGTGATGTGCTTGCTGATTCACTATAGATACGGATAAAATAACTATGTGCGGGTGTACGATTCATGTAGGGAACAAAATACATAGAAACATTCGTGCGCACGCATACACGCACGCACGCACCCATACATGTATACACTATGTGCCTGTCTGCCTGCTTGCCTGCCTGCCTGCCTGCCTGCCTGCCTGCCTGCCTGCCTGCCTGCCTGCCTGCATGCCTGCCTGCCTGCCTGCCTGCCTGCCTGCCTGCCTGCCTGCCTGCCTATATCGAAGAAACAGTATTATACGACTGATAAATCTGTATGAACAGATGATGTTACCCTCGGCCAGTAAAAGGACGAGGATATTGCGATACGGGAGCGCGTGCGCATGCGTGCGTATCTTCAGTTACGATAGTGTGCCTAAAACACTACTAATCCGATTTGGCTCAAATCCTAACACAATGAAGGAATAGCAATAGGGTTCCCAAACGTTGGCCGTGATAAAAGAACCCAGACACGAATAGGATCAAATTCTGGATCTATGAATATCACGGAAACTACTGGTGTGATTTTGCTCAGATTTTAACACAAGAAAAGGCGCGACCATCCACTAGGATTCCACATCTTTGGGGGTGATCTGAAGAAATCTGGAAAATACAAAAGATCTGAAGACTTTACTATGTGACAAAACAGGGTTAGGAGGGAGTGGGTGGGGGTGCCTAGTGTCTGCAACCTCTGATTGCTCTTGTATTATGACATAGAGGTGTTCCATATAGAGATGCTCAAAAGACTGGCCATCAGGGTGGGTTGGTCAGATACTTGTGCGTGACCTATGCTGTGGGCTCTGATTTAATGTGTAAGAAATACTCAATTGCATCTTGGTTCAATTATTAAGGACAAACTACAGAATTATAAATATAAAGTGATTATATTATCAGGAGTGTAAAACATTAACCGTCATTCCGATGCACCTGTAGTAAATGATAGTATTTGATATAGGTATTACCGTATATTGTTGTCACCCGCATCCCACCCTTGGCTGGCGTGGCGTTACCAGATCAAGTATGAAACTACGCACGCCCCCCCCCCCCCGCCCCACCACCCTCTCCCACCTACTCCCAATATATATCTCTTTTTTAGTCACAAGGCTAAATTCTATCAACTGCTTCCGATAAAACGAGATAGTAAAAATATTCCCATAGATAATACGTGGCCATCCTCTCGCCATTTTTCCATGCGTTTATTTTGCGTGCTTTAGGAATATTGATATTCAGCATAAGCATCGGCATTGTAACAGTCTCTACGCGCGCCGTACTGTGTAGGCTACTATACACAACGCTACGCAAGGCGCGATGCTACGCTTCGCTTCATTTTCAAGCGTATAATGGCGGCGTGGCTATAACTGCCACCTAACGGCAGTAAGGTGGATAACTGAAAATACGTGTGTATAGGTTGGCACGGCACGACATAATTGTACATCTAAATCAAAATTATCAATAGCCGTGCCAACGCCGTGCTACAGTCGTCCTTAGCGCGGCGCGACAGAAAGTTCGACTTATAAAACGGGCCGAAGGGCATCTAAATGTCATTATGTCATTGGTTATGACACCAGACAAAAGTTTAAGCCATAGTAGTGGGATAGGGAAGATTTTCACATGCACATGACACCATTAAACCTTACTCCAGTGCTGCTTAACATATTTGAAAGTCGTGGACGTCTGTGAGCACGTATGTACTCCATCGACTTGAAATTTATAAATATACTATGGCGCACTCGCAGTATGGTATGGAAGCCTTGAAGGGCTATGTTTGAAACAAATTATCTCGAGCGCTAGACTTAATAACTCGAGCGCTCGAGGTCATTATGTTAAGCGCTCAAGATAATTATGTCAGGCGCTCGAGATAATTATGTCAAGCGCTCGAGATGATTATCTCCTTTCTAAAGCCTATGAAGGTATTGCATAGACTTAGAAATAACAGCCTAAGGCCAATGTAAAAAATTGTAAAGCCTGGCTAAGGCCAATGTAAGGCCTAGAAAACACTTGCTTATGCCTAATTAAGGGCTACGTAAAATTTGGCAAGGTCTGGCTATGGCCTTGTTAAGGCTTAGCAAAACCTGGCCAATGCCATGTAATGCCTAAGTAAATCTTAACAAAGCATTCTAACCCTGACTAAGGCTTGTCTAAGGACTGGCTAAGGTCTATGTAAGGTCTTGCAAAACCTGGCTAAGGCCTAGTTAAGGCGCAGCAATTTCTGACGATGGCCTAGTTAAAGCTTGGTAACGCCTGGCTAAGGCCTATGTCTGGACTAGTTAAATCTTAGCAAAGCCTGGCTACAACCTGGTTAACGGCTAACTACAGCCTGCCTAAGGTCTGGCGAAGGCCCGCCAAAGGCCTGTCTAAAGCCAATGTAAGGTCTTGTAAAGCCTAGCTAAGGTCTAGATATGGCCTAGCAAACCCTGTCTAAAGCCTAGTTATGGCCTATATAAAGGTCTTGCAAAACCTAAGGCCTAGTTAAGACGTCGCAAATCCTGATGAAGGCCTAGTTAAAGCTTAGTAAAGCCTGGCTAAGGCCCAGGTATGACCTAAGTAAATGTTAGCAAAGCCTGGCGAATGCCTATATAAAGCCAGGCAAAACCTGGCTAAGGCATGGCAAATGCCTAGCAAAGCTTGGCTAAGAGCTAGATAAGGTATACGTAAGGCTTATAAAAGCCAGGCAAAAGCCTAGGTACGGCCTATGTAAGGCTTAGTAAAGCCTGACTAGGCCCTACCTCGCTCTTAGGCAACCTTAGCAAGATATTAATTAGGCGTTAGCCCGGCTTTGCTAAACCATACCTAGGCCTTGGCCAGGCTTTGCCAGGCCTTTTCTAGGTATTACCCAGGCTTTGCTAAACCTTACCTAGGCCTTGGCCAGTCTTTGCCAGATCTTCCTAGGTGTTAGCCAGGCTTTGCTAAGCCTTATTTGGGCCTTACATAGGCCTTAGCCATGCTTTGGTAGGCCTTAACCTGGACCCTAGCTAGGCCGTAGCCACGTTTTGTCAATCTTTACCTAGGCCTTATGTACACTTTGCTAACCCTTACCTAGTCAGTGGCCACACTATGAACACCTTATCTAGGCCTTATCCAGGCTTTGGTAAACATTATCTAGACATTACCTAAGTCTTAACCAGGCTTTAGTAAGCCTCGCATTGGCCTTACCTATGACTTAGCCTGACTTTGCTAGACCTTATCTAGGCTTTAGCGAGACTTTGATAAACTGCCTAAGCCTTAGCCATGCTTTGTTAGAGACTGCCTAGGGCTTAATCAGAATTTGCTATGTCCTACATTGGCCTTAGTTAAGATTTCTTAGGCCTTACCTAGTCGTTGGCCAAGCTTTGCAAGGCACTACCTAGGCTGTACCCAGACTTTGCCAAGCCTTTGCCATGCCTTAGCTAGGCTTTGCTAGGCCTTACATAGGCCTTAGCCAGGCCATAGCCAGGCAATATTCAGGCCTTAGTCAGGCTTTGATAGACTTTATCTAGCCCTTAGCCATGATTTGCTAGACATTCCCAAGGCCGTAGCCGGGCTTTGTTAGGCATTACCTAGGCCGTAGCCAGGTTTGTTATGCATTACATCGGCCTTAAGTAAGTTTGATATGCATTACCTGCACCCTAGCCAAGCTTTGTAAGCCATTACTTAAGCCATAGCCAGGCTTTGGTAAGCTTTAACCATGCCTTTCACATGCATAGGCCAGACTTTCTCAGACGGTACCTAGGCATAAGTCGGGGTTTGATAGACTTTACCTAGCTCTTAGCTTGGCTTTGCTAGACTTAATCCACGCCTTAGCTAGGCTTTGCTAGGTCTTAGTCAGGCCGTATCTAGGCCTAGGTAATATCTTGCCATGCCTTAACTAGGCCTTAGCCACGCTTTGCTAGGTCTTACCTAGGTTTAGCCAATCTTCGCAAGACGGTACCTAGGCCTTAGCCAGGCTTTGCTAAGCCTTAACAAGGCATTTATGGTCCTAGCTAGGCTTTGTTAGGGCTTAACCAGGCATTACCTAGGCTTAGCCAGGCTCTGTTAATCCTTAGCCAGGCTTTACTAAGCTTTACATATGCCTTAGCCACGATTCGCTAGCCCTAGCCAAACTTTGCAAAACATTACCTAGGCCTTAGCCAGGCATTTGGCAGGCCTTACCTAGACATTACGTAGCCTTAACTTGGCCTTAGCGAGAATTTGCTAGGCATTAGCGAGGCATTGATAGACTTTACCTAGGCCTTAGCCATGCTTTGCTAGACATTTTCTAAGCATTAGCCAGACTTTGCTAGGTTTTACCTAGGCTCTACCTTGGCCTTAGTCGGACTTCGTTATGCCTTACCTAGGCGTTATCCAAGCGTTACTAGGCCTTACCTGCGCCTTAGCCAAGCTTTGCAAGACATTACCTAGGCCGTAGCCAGGCTTTGCTAAGCCTTACAAAGGCCTTGCCTAGGCCTTAGCCAACCTTTGCTAGGCCTTACCTAGAACTTACTGAGGTCATAACATGGCTTTGCTAGGACGTTGCCATGCCTTAGCTAGGATTTACTAGGTCTTGCACAGGCCATAGCCAGGCCTTGTCAGGCGTCACATAGGCATTAACCAGGCTTTGCCAAAGATTAACTAGGCCTTAGCCATGCTTTGCTAGACATTTCCTAGGCCGTAGTCAGACTTTGATAGACCTTAGTCAGGCTTTGCCAAGCCTTACCTAGGCCTTATCCATGCTTTGCTAGGCCTTACCTGGGTTTTAGCAAAGCTTTACAAGACATTACCTAGGTCATAGCTAGGCTTTGCTCAGCATTACAAAGGCATTACCTAGAACTTACCGAGGTCGTAACATGGCTTTGCTAGGCCGTTGCCATGCCTTAGCTAGGCTTTACTAGGCCTTGCACAGGCCATAACCAGCCTTTGTTAGGCGTTACCTTAACTAGGCGTTAGCCACGCTTTGCTAGGCCTTACTTGGGCATTAGCCAAGCTTTGAAAAAACATCACCTAGACGTTAGCCACCATTTGCTAAGCCTTACCTAGGCATGGGCCAGACTTTGTAATACATTAGCTAGGCGTATGCCAGGCGTTATCTAGGCCTTAGCCAGGCTGTGTTAGACCGTTGCCAGGCTTTACTAAGCCTTACATAGGCCTTAGCCACGCTTTGCCAGGTTTTACCTGGGTCGTTGCCAGACTTTGGTAGGCCTTAGCCAGACCGTAGACATGTTTTGCTAACCTTACCTACGCCTTAGTGAAGCTTTGCAAGACATTACCTAGGCCTTAGCTAAGCCTCACTTACGCCATACCTATGCCTTAGCAGGCTTTACTAGGCCTTATCTAGACCTCTCAGCCATGCTTTGCTACACTTTGCTTAGGCCTTAATCAGGCTTTGCTAGACATTGCCTGAAGCGTGTGTCGATGCATGAGTGTGAGCGTGTGTGAGTTATTCACTGATTTATTCATAATTGCAAATCAATAAACTCTGATAGCATGTGGTTTATCAATACAATCATCATCGTCATCATCATCACCATCATCACCACCACTACCACCAACAACAACATCATCATCATCATCATCATCATCATAGCCAAGATTATCACCATCGTCATCAGCATCATCATCCTTATCGCTACAACTAAGATTCAAAATTGTATCATCACCTCCGTCGTCACCAAGATAATCATCATTTTACAAAATACATTATCGTCAATATAATGTATTATTTATTTCCGTAGCATTTCGCGATGTTCCCCAATCTCAATTTCATGACAATTATGAATATTTTGACAATATTTTGACCATTTTAATTCGAAACGGCGCCCGGTCAAATTAGTTGCGAAATAGTCTTATTTTATTCTTTGTTTCGGATTCAAATTATAACTGAAAAGGAAATGACCAGGACTTGTGGCGTTCGGGGATGGGGTGTGTGTGGACTAGCCGTGCTTAATACATTCACGTGTTCAAGTGACCACATGAATTAGAAGTGATTAGAAGCAGGTGGTCGCTTAATAAGTACCATGCATCATAATGACCATTCGACCACCACAGGTTATGTCCCTCCACTAAAATATATTGTAAGCAACTTCCGATACTCAGAAAAAACTTTATAATAATATGCAATTACGCAGCACCAAAGTTGGATGGACTTATAGAAATAACAAAGATATATCCTGGGGCGGGGTGGGGGCATCCTCTGTGATTGTTGGATAAATGAATTACATGTATAGAATGGATGGACAGACGGGTAGACGAATATCAATTGGTATGCATTCAAGGATATATGTAAAGAGGTGTGGAAAATCATAAGATAAGGTCAACAGATGAATGATATAACCAAATGGGTGTGACCTATATGGATGGTAACGTTTCTGATACACATAACAAGGAAATAGAAGCCACGCACGCGATACAGTACAGTAGAAACAAACTATGAGCTGTCGGACCACTGTGCTGTCGGACTAATGCACTGTCGGACCGGTGTGCTGTCGGACCAATGGGTTCTCGGATCAATTTGCTGTCGAACCAATGTGCTGTGGGATCAATGCACTGTCGGACCAATGTCATGGCACAATTATTATGTGTTTATAACTCTGATGAAATTATGGCCACATTCAGGGTAACTTATGCAAAGACGTCCATCATCCTGTAATGGATATGTTTTACAGAAAATGGGATGAAAGACCGCAATGGTAACGCAATGGTGGAGATCATAGTACTGAGCAATATGATGCAGTTTTATAATGATTTATAACAGAAAGAAAGTATTAACCATGCGTGTCAAATAGATGTGACAGCTGTGGGAGGTAGCAATAATAAACGGCATAGGGTTATCATTCTAATAAAATAGTTTGTCAAGATGACTTAAGTGAAAGTGGTGGTGGCTGGATGGGTTATGTGGTTTAAAGAGCCACTTTAGAAATGGTCTGATTTGACAGGTGGCAGTCAATTGAATCCAGTTTGAATGATATCAGACTCGGTGTCAATCGAGTGTGGTTTAGATGTGGTATATTGACCATTCTGCATGCGTGCGTGTGCGCGTGTGTGTGTTTACACAGATGGATCATCGATGTCTAAACACGTGAGTGTTTAATAGGAGGGAGATGTATGGAGGGAGTACATGTAGTTGTGAAGTGTTCTATACGAGCAAATGCTCCTTTAATTTGATTACCATGTGCATCTGTTCAGCAATATGCGGTCACATTCAACAAATTCCTAGAACAAATTTATCTCGAGCGCTCGATATAATTATCTCGAGCGCTTGACATAATTATCTCGAGTGCTTGACATAATTATCTCGAACGTTTGACATAATTAACTCGAGCGCTCGAGTAAGCGAAAAAAATAAGAAGCGGCATGAATATCGGTAATTTTTTAGATCTTATTTGTACATTACTCTAAATTACACTTATGATGTACACATGTAGGTCAGAATGCAACTAACATAAGTGGTCGGTTATGAATCAATCACCAAATGGATTTGAGGAAATCAGTGACTTTAATAGGTTTGCGATGGATGGGTCCCATGGTAACTATGTGGGATGGTCAAAGAAATTTAATGGGTTTTCTATGGAAAATGTTAAAATCATTATGCGAAATATAGACTGTTTACCATAAATATCTCCAACAACAAAAGAACAGATTCTTAATTGTAAGAGAAACTTTAACAGTTACTTAATTCAATTTGTCTTCACTCAATAACTCTTGAACAGATACATTCAAAGAATTCATTAATTACCAACAAGTGGCACAGCCATTTATCACTCATTCTGCTGTAACAGTAGATGTGAACATATGTATATGTCGTGCATATTTGAAATTTCAAATTACCGCCTCAGGGTTAGCCAATGCTAACTTGTCTGATTAATACAAACTTACAGATTGCAACCTGACAAGGAAACGAAAATTGTGTTGCAAATTTCTGCTTCCTGAGTCAAATTGCAATTTGTAGTCTACTCTTGTTTTAACCGGAAGCTAAAACTGTGAGTATATCCCGATTCGTCTGCAGGTGTGACAGTAGTGTAGAATGGTTAGTCTCCACCTTTGTTCCAGACTTAATGGTACAGAATATTCAACCTTTTTTGTTATTTAGTGACATGAAAAGTTGGTGGAAAGTTAAAATTTGATTGCCAGAGTACTACATAATACAACAATAAACATGAAATCACACGATTTCCCAGAGAGATTCTTGTCTGCGTGTTACGATCATATCCGGGTTACAAATACATCTAACATCGAGTCATCGACTGCGTAAATTAATTTCTGGGAACTTAGCATTGTACAATTATGTATGTCAGAATACACTGTTTTCGCAAATTAAAAATATTGAATCAATTTAATTTAGACATACAAACATTGATTTTCGATTATTGATTACATACTATTGATGGGTCCTTGTCGCTCAGCTACAGTGAGTGGTATGGGTCCTTTTCATTCTATATGAGTAAGAAAACTCAGGATGCTTACCTATCCACATTACTGGGGACATATGTGGAAAATAAGATTTCAGGCGAGCTGACTGCGACGTAACCGAGTGTAAAATGATCGCTACTATTCTCCAGTCGTTTTAGGCAAATTTGAGATTTTACTATGTCACATCATACACTATAAATCCTGTAAAGCTGGTCAATGTGGACAACACTACCTAATAGGGGGTTTCATATTTCTAGTATTATGGACTAGAACTGACGTAACATACAGTGATGACAAAGCTTTTATACCTGTGCAGAAACTGCAAAAAAAATCCCACAGGAAAATATTGGTCCCAGTAATTATGTTTGAAAAAATAGACCCAATGGAACTATGATTTACACAATAATGAAACTAATAGTGGCATTAGCTTGCCACAAACTCTAATTCGCAGTTGGCCTTTAACCCCGTAACTTTACGCAGTTAGTTATTTAATCATCAGTCCAGCCGGCAGTTTATCGTTGTCCCTTACCCATAAGCAGCCTAAAATAGTTGCCCATGGTCAAAGATTCGCATGTTTATGGGTTAAAAGCCAACTGCTAACTAGAGTTTGGGGCAAGCTAATCTTTAGTGACATATTCAAATGTAATGAACGGTAAACTGAAAATCCACTTAACATTTATCATAAGACAAAAATACAACTACCAACGATTTACCTCAGTGTTCACAGCAAAACAATGCTCATGAGTTACCTCTATGAGTGCCCGTTTACATGATAAACGCAATGAACCATGTCGATGAAAGATGCATCATCATAACGGCTCAAGAAATATACCAGCCGGTAACGTGAGCTGGATAGTGGCTATATCGATATATAAAGTATGTTGGGTCGTTTTTGACTCGGTAATCCTGTTTAAAGACTCGGACCCAATGCTGATGTGATTCTAAGTATATGTGATTTTATATATATATATATATATATATATATATATATATATATATATATATATATATATATATATATATATATATATATATATATATGTAAATTATGTTGGGTCATTTCTGACCCAGTCACCCTGGTTAAAATCACAGACCCAATGGCAATATGGTTTTAACTTTATATGTATATGTAACGTAAGTTGGGTCGGTCTGACCCAAAATGTGTGGTTTAAAATGTACAAAACATAAGGTAACTGTGCAAAAAGGAAAACAATTTCAGGCCTATATTTGTATACGTAGCATACTGGGATGACAATGTTTTAATGCATGTGCAGAAACTGTAAATTTACCCGCGGGAAAGTGTTGGTCCCAGTAGTTATGTTTAAAACCATAGCCCCAAATCAGCTATGGTTTTAAGTATATATATAAAAAATGAAATACTGGAATGAATGGCTGGATTGCCGAGCCAACCATTCCAGTGGTAAATTTTCAAAAAGGGTCCTCTCTTTCCCTTCAAATGGACATTTATTTTTATAGATATAATCTGCCACTCTAGTTGGCTTAAGGAATGCCGATTCGCAACGGGGCTGAACTTGGCTATATATATAACTGGTATATTATAGAATGTGATGTACCTGCACTTATTTGGCACCATGCACATTTGCATGGGGAGACAACATGGCGGCGACCACAATTTTAACCCCACTTACGTTTACAGCGCATCAAATTTATAATGCTATGAAAACGCTTGTACACGCGACCATAACTTCGAGACTGGATTACGGGAATTCTTTGCTAGCTGGCATATCAACAGAACAGCTTACCAGTCTTCAGAGGGCTCAGAACACTGCGGCCAGATTACTATCACGGACTAAGCATATGAACACATCACACCTGTTTTGAAAGATCTTCATTGGCTACCAGTTAAACAGCGCATAAATTACAAACCTGCACTACTGGTTTTCAAATGTCTTAATAATCTTGCCCCGCCATATCTAACATCGTTGATCGTACAGAAGACAGCGCCAAGGGCTCTCCGATCAAGTAGTCGTTTACTCTGTGTAGTGCCACCATCCAATCTACTAATCGGCCAACGCGCGTTCTCTAGAGCTGGCCCCAAGCTTTGGAACAGTCTTCCACCACATATACAAAATTGCCGTTAAATTAAACCTTTCAAATCTGCTCTCAAAACATATTTATTTTCAATTTAAGTTTTTGTACATAATTGTGTAATTTTATATAATCTTGTAAAGCGCCTTTGAGCTTCAATTGGAATTGGCGCTATATAAATGCATACATACATACATACATACATACATACATGCGGAGTTGCAGAATGGCGGTTCGATCCCCCGACCGGGAGATGGTGATCAACAAATTAAACTAACGGGTGCAGCACTGTCGGCTAAGTTAGCACATGGAAATTGAAGCCGCACGTTGCCAGTGCGTCAATAAAATAAAAATATATATACTGCCAGAGCCGTGCTGGAGTCAGAGTACAATAGGCGTAAAAGCCTAGGATTGATTGTGACAGATGCATCCACAGATAGTCCCATATGAATCGTCAGTGTGTCAGTATATCAGACATGTGAAAACTGGTCGGCCAATCCTTGACTTTTTAGTCTTGGTGCGGTGGTCCAGTGGAAAGATGCCTGGTTGCTGATGCTATGCGGAGTTGCAGGATGACGGTTCGATCCCCCGACCGGGAGATGGTGATCAACAAATTAAACTAACGGGTGCAGCACTGTCGGCTAAGTTAGCACATGGAAATTGAAGCCGCACGTTGCCAGTGCGTCAATAAAATAAAAATACATATACTGCCAGAGCCGTGCTGGAGTCAGAGTACAATAGGCGTAAAAGCCTAGGATTGATTGTGACAGATGCATCCACAGATAGTCCCATATGAATCGTCAGTGTGTCAGTATATCAGACATGTGAAAACTGGTCGGCCAATCCTTGACTTTTTAGTCTTGGTGCGGTGGTCCAGTGGAAAGATGCCTGGTTGCTGATGCTATGCGGAGTTGCAGGATGACGGTTCGATCCCCCGACCGGGAGATGGTGATCAACAAATTAAACTAACGGGTGCAGCACTGTCGGCTAAGTTAGCACATGGAAATTGAAGCCGCACGTTGCCAGTGCGTCAATAAAATAAAAATACATATACTGCCAGAGCCGTGCTGGAGTCAGAGTACAATAGGCGTAAAAGCCTAGGATTGATTGTGACAGATGCATCCACAGATAGTCCCATATGAATCGTCAGTGTGTCAGTATAGCAGACATGTGAAAACTGGTCGGCCAATCCTTGACTTTTTAGTCTTGGTGCGGTGGTCCAGTGGAAAGATGCCTGGTTGCTGATGCTATGCGGAGTTGCAGGATGACGGTTCGATCCCCCGACCGGGAGATGGTGATCAACAAATTAAACTAACGGGTGCAGCACTGTCGGCTAAGTTAGCACATGGAAATTGAAGCCGCACGTTGCCAGTGCGTCAATAAAATAAAAATACATATACTGCCAGAGCCGTGCTGGAGTCAGAGTACAATAGGCGTAAAAGCCTAGGATTGATTGTGACAGATGCATCCACAGATAGTCCCATATGAATCGTCAGTGTGTCAGTATATCAGACATGTGAAAACTGGTCGGCCAATCCTTGACTTTTTAGTCTTGGTGCGGTGGTCCAGTGGAAAGGTGCCTGGTTGCTGATGCTATGCGGAGTTGCAGGATGACGGTTCGATCCCCCGACCGGGAGATGGTGATCAACAAATTAAACTAACGGGTGCAGCACTGTCGGCTAAGTTAGCACATGGAAATTGAAGCCGCACGTTGCCAGTGTGTCAATAAAATAAAAATACATATACTGCCAGAGCCGTGCTGGAGTCAGAGTACAATAGGCGTAAAAGCCTAGGATTGATTGTGACAGATGCATCCACAGATAGTCCCATATGAATCGTCAGTGTGTCAGTATATCAGACATGTGAAAACTGGTCGGCCAATCCTTGACTTTTTAGTCTTGGTGCGGTGGTCCAGTGGAAAGATGCCTGGTTGCTGATGCTATGCGGAGTTGCAGGATGACGGTTCGATCCCCCGACCGGGAGATGGTGATCAACAAATTAAACTAACGGGTGCAGCACTGTCGGCTAAGTTAGCACATGGAAATTGAAGCCGCACGTTGCCAGTGCGTCAATAAAATAAAAATACATATACTGCCAGAGCCGTGCTGGAGTCAGAGTACAATAGGCGTAAAAGCCTAGGATTGATTGTGACAGATGCATCCACAGATAGTCCCATATGAATCGTCAGTGTGTCAGTATATCAGACATGTGAAAACTGGTCGGCCAATCCTTGACTTTTTAGTCTTGGTGCGGTGGTCCAGTGGAAAGATGCCTGGTTGCTGATGCTATGCGGAGTTGCAGGATGACGGTTCGATCCCCCGACCGGGAGATGGTGATCAACAAATTAAACTAACGGGTGCAGCACTGTCGGCTAAGTTAGCACATGGAAATTGAAGCCGCACGTTGCCAGTGCATCAATAAAATAAAAATACATATACTGCCAGAGCCGTGCTGGAGTCAGAGTACAATAGGCGTAAAAGCCTAGGATTGATTGTGACAGATGCATCCACAGATAGTCCCATATGAATCGTCAGTGTGTCAGTATATCAGACATGTGAAAACTGGTCGGCCAATCCTTGACTTTTTAGTCTTGGTGCGGTGGTCCAGTGGAAAGATGCCTGGTTGCTGATGCTATGCGGAGTTGCAGGATGACGGTTCGATCCCCCGACCGGGAGATGGTGATCAACAAATTAAACTAACGGGTGCAGCACTGTCGGCTAAGTTAGCACATGGAAATTGAAGCCGCACGTTGCCAGTGCGTCAATAAAATAAAAATACATATACTGCCAGAGCCGTGCTGGAGTCAGAGTACAATAGGCGTAAAAGCCTAGGATTGATTGTGACAGATGCATCCACAGATAGTCCCATATGAATCGTCAGTGTGTCAGTATATCAGACATGTGAAAACTGGTCGGCCAATCCTTGACTTTTTAGTCTTGGTGCGGTGGTCCAGTGGAAAGATGCCTGGTTGCTGATGCTATGCGGAGTTGCACGATGATGGTTCGATCCCCCGACCGGGAGATGGTGATCAACAAATTAAACTAACGGGTGCAGCACTGTCGGCTAAGTTAGCACATGGAAATTGAAGCCGCACGTTGCCAGTGCGTCAATAAAATAAAAATACATATACTGCCAGAGCCGTGCTGGAGTCAGAGTACAATAGGCGTAAAAGCCTAGGATTGATTGTGACAGATGCATCCACAGATAGTCCCATATGAATCGTCAGTGTGTCAGTATATCAGACATGTGAAAGCTGGTCGGCCAATCCTTGACTTTTTAGTCTTGGTGCGGTGGTCCAGTGGAAAGATGCCTGGTTGCTGATGCTATGCGGAGTTGCAGGATGACGGTTCGATCCCCCGACCGGGAGATGGTGATCAACAAATTAAACTAACGGGTGCAGCACTGTCGGCTAAGTTAGCACATGGAAATTGAAGCCGCACGTTGCCAGTGCGTCAATAAAATAAAAATACATATACTGCCAGAGCCGTGCTGGAGTCAGAGTACAATAGGCGTAAAAGCCTAGGATTGATTGTGACAGATGCATCCACAGATAGTCCCATATGAATCGTCAGTGTGTCAGTATATCAGACATGTGAAAACTGGTCGGCCAATCCTTGACATTTTAGTCTTGGTGCGGTGGTCCAGTGGAAAGATGCCTGGTTGCTGATGCTATGCGGAGTTGCAGGATGACGGTTCGATCCCCCGACCGGGAGATGTTGATCAACAAATTAAACTAACGGGTGCAGCACTGTCGGCTAAGTTAGCACATGGAAATTGAAGCCGCACGTTGCCAGTGCGTCAATAAAATAAAAATACATATACTGCCAGAGCCGTGCTGGAGTCAGAGAATAATAGGCGTAAAAGCCTAGGATTGATTGTGACAGATGCATCCACAGATAGTCCCATATGAATCGTCAGTGTGTCAGTATATCAGATATGTGAAAGCTGGTCGGCCAATCCTTGACTTTTTAGTCTTGGTGCGGTGGTCCAGTGGAAAGATGCCTGGTTGCTGATGCTATGCGGAGTTGCAGGATGACGGTTCGATCCCCCGACCGGGAGATGGTGATCAACAAATTAAACTAACGGGTGCAGCACTGTCGGCTAAGTTAGCACATGGAAATTGAAGCCGCACGTTGCCAGTGCGTCAATAAAATAAAAATACATATACTGCCAGAGCCGTGCTGGACTCAGAGTACAATAGGCGTAAAAGCCTAGGATTGATTGTGACAGATGCATCCACAGATAGTCCCATATGAATCGTCAGTGTGTCAGTATATCAGACATGTGAAAGCTGGTCGGCCAATCCTTGACTTTTTAGTCTTGGTGCGCTGGTCCAGTGGAAAGATGCCTGGTTGCTGATGCTATGCGGAGTTGCAGGATGACGGTTCGATCCCCCGACCGGGAGATGGTGATCAACAAATTAAACTAACGGGTGCAGCACTGTCGGCTAAGTTAGCACATGGAAATTGAAGCCGCACGTTGCCAGTGCGTCAATAAAATAAAAATACATATACTGCCAGAGCCGTGCTGGAGTCAGAGTACAATAGGCATAAAAGCCTAGGATTGATTGTGACAGATGCATCCACAGATAGTCCCATATGAATCGTCAGTGTGTCAGTATATCAGACATGTGAAAACTGGTCGGCCAATCCTTGACTTTTTAGTCTTGGTGCGGTGGTCCAGTGGAAAGATGCCTGGTTGCTGATGCTATGCGGAGTTGCACGATGATGGTTCGATCCCCCGACCGGGAGATGGTGATCAACAAATTAAACTAACGGGTGCAGCACTGTCGGCTAAGTTAGCACATGGAAATTGAAGCCGCACGTTGCCAGTGCGTCAATAAAATAAAAATACATATACTGCCAGAGCCGTGCTGGAGTCAGAGTACAATAGGCGTAAAAGCCTAGGATTGATTGTGACAGATGCATCCACAGATAGTCCCATATGAAACGTCAGTGTGTCAGTATATCAGACATGTGAAAACTGGTCGGCCAATCCTTGACTTTTTAGTCTTGGTGCGGTGGTCCAGTGGAAAGATGCCTGGTTGCTGATGCTATGCGGAGCTGCAGGATGACGGTTCGATCCCCCGACCGGGAGATGGTGATCAACAAATTAAACTAACGGGTGCAGCACTGTCGGCTAAGTTAGCACATGGAAATTGAAGCCGCACGTTGCCAGTGCGTCAATAAAATAAAAATACATATACTGCCAGAGCCGTGCTGGAGTCAGAGTACAATAGGCGTAAAAGCCTAGGATTGATTGTGACAGATGCATCCACAGATAGTCCCATATGAATCGTCAGTGTGTCAGTATATCAGACATGTGAAAACTGGTCGGCCAATCCTTGACATTTTAGTCTTGGTGCGGTGGTCCAGTGGAAAGATGCCTGGTTGCTGATGCTATGCGGAGTTGCAGGATGACGGTTCGATCCCCCGACCGGGAGATGGTGATCAACAAATTAAACTAACGGGTGCAGCACTGTCGGCTAAGTTAGCACATGGAAATTGAAGCCGCACGTTGCCAGTGCGTCAATAAAATAAAAATACATATACTGCCAGAGCCGTGCTGGTGTCAGAGTATAATAGGCGTAAAAGCCTAGGATTGATGGTGACAGATGCATCCACAGATAGTCCCATATGAATCGTCAGTGTGTCAGTATATCAGACATGTGAAAGCTGGTCGGCCAATCCTTGACTTTTTAGTCTTGGTGCGGTGGTCCAGTGGAAAGATGCCTGGTTGCTGATGCTATGCGGAGTTGCAGAATGGCGGTTCGATCCCCCGACCGGGAGATGGTGATCAACAAATTAAACTAACGGGTGCATCACTGTCGGCTAAGTTAGCACATGGAAATTGAAGCCGCACGTTGCCAGTGCGTCAATAAAATAAAAATACATATACTGCCAGAGCCGTGCTGGAGTCAGAGTACAATAGGCGTAAAAGCCTAGGATTGATTGTGACAGATGCATCCACAGATAGTCCCATATGAATCGTCAGTGTGTCAGTATATCAGACATGTGAAGGCTGGTCGGCCAATCCTTGACTTTTTAGTCTTGGTGCGGTGGTCCAGTGGAAAGATGCCTGGTTGCTGATGCTATGCGGAGTTGCAGAATGGCGGTTCGATCCCCCGACCGGGAGATGGTGATCAACAAATTAAACTAACGGGTGCATCACTGTCGGCTAAGTTAGCACAAGGAAATTGAAGCCGCACGTTGCCAGTGCGTCAATAAAATAAAAATACATACATACATACATACATACAAATGCTACTCATATCAATTAAACCTTTCATTGTCAAGTTTTTCTCAGGCAAATTCTACTTTTCTGGAACCAACCAGGAGACGTTTTTCTAAACGTGGCACTGAAATATACAAACATATCTTTCTGAAATCTTGCATATACTTCTCAAGACCGCTGCAGAGGCTGTATTGGCCGGCTTAAAATGGAGGAATCCAGTTTTAGCTATGCTCCGCCATCTCTAGCCAAGTCCCGCATACACTTTGTCCGTATAGGGATTGATTGATCCCTGTATGTGCTGAATCCCAATTTCCATAAAAGTATGCAGGTAAGCTGTTAAATATTTTAAAACTAATTTGGCTGGGTGCTGTTATTGGTTTCAAAATATTCAACATGACGTTTACTAAGCAGTAAAGAAATACAATTCGTACACCAACGCATAGTCCGTTATTAAAGGCCCTTTCCAGTGTATCCATCAATAATATGACGTCATAATCAACTACGTGAAATGTAAGATGACGTCATAATCAATTTTGTCATGAATGACGTAGCTACGTTCGTCACCATCACTAAATTGATGACGGGCTAAACGTTGCTGTACTACGTGCTCACGACAATATATTATTTAATGTTAACAAAATGCATGCAGAAAAAGATATGACATACACAAAACAATAACATAGGCCTCTAATGTGATGGCTATAAAATGTTCCGGTTAAAGACAATTGAAAAATGATTCTATTATGTCTCAACAGACTTTGAGAAATTGTATTTATTTTATATACCCATATGTTAATTGCACATTTGAGTTCTAGAATGTTGTCTATTACTCGGTGCTTACTTAGGACGTGGATCGCATACGCTGCAAAGGATAAAGTAATGGACAAGTATGTATATGCGCTAGCATACCATCAGATCTTTGCATACCGTCTTCAGCTGCGATGTCTAGTACGTTCAGTGCAACCCAGAAGCTGGCACGATTTATTTTTACAAGACAGCAATACATCTCACGAGGTGACTGATTGTGTTTGCCATGCTACACAAATAGCACTCTGTTGCCGGGCATCCGAGGGAGGAGTTTAGTAAGCTTTTGTTATTTTCCTTCCCAAGAGCACCGTGTGCGGTATTTTATCGTTGGCCGAAAAGTGCACGACGACGGAGAGGCGAAAGGACCAATTCGCGTACTCGTCATCCAGGTTTCGACAAAACGCTGCACTAACTCTTAAGGTTGTCGCTCGAAATGCAGGAGAGCCTGTTTGGTGACGAGGGATGCTGCCTCTGGGGGTACGGGAGTCCATACGGAAGCGGTGCGCGGGGGTGTGTGGGTGGGATGGGGGTGGAGGAATTGGTGTTCGGAGAGGAATGAGAGAATCGGATATTATTGGCGGCGGTCATTACATCGCTGAAAGTTACTATTTGTTCGGGCAGTCTGTAAAAGGATTATTCTGTCGCAAAAGTCATTTAGTACTAAGAGCTATTCCAGAAAGTCCGCTTAAAGTGGAACGGGATGGATTTCCTACTTTGGTGTGTTCTTGCTCAGACGAATTGAGGGATGGGGTGCGTAGGGGGCGTGGGGTTGGCGGCTAAAGATCAGTTCTTTTAGTCGATGCCACATGGTTGAGTCAATGTTCTCTGGAGACGTCCAGATGCAGTCATTCTGAGTGTGCCTAAGTTTGAGCGATTGAAGGGGGGCCCCGCGCATGGTGGCAGTATATGTATGCTATGTGTTTAGTGGCGTAACGCCTCAGGCGGACGCAGAAGGACGTGATCGGTTAAGTTATGTGAGAACCTCTACCCTCACAAAGTCAGGCGAATCTTTGGCTCAGAGAATGGTGATAATCGCTGGATCGTGTAATTATGTCAGTTATCCTGAGTGCGGGCCAAGCAGTCCAAAAAGAAAATGGTGGTTGCTAATCAGCAGAGAAGCCCGAGCCACGATGGTTTTCAGTAGATCTCGATAGGGTTAAGCATGCCTAGTGGGTGTAGTGCAGTACTTGTATGCAGCGAGACCTTCTCTTATGGGAAAAAGGAATCGGACCGGGGTTCAACAGACCCGTAGTGGACAGGCCAAAATGATAACGGGGGAATACGAAGCCTGAGAAAGAATGATTTCTGTGGTGAGTGGTTTTACTTAGCGTGAATAAGGTCGTGGCATTAAGATTATTCGCAACAGTTTCCGGGAGATGACGATGGTACTTTGGGTGTTTTAGCAGGCGAGCTGAGAGACGCGGTGAGCCGTGAGACTCAGTTTTACGATTTCCTAGCAAAAACTATATAGACTACCAATAATTGTGGAACACACGACGATCGTGGGAGCTTTTGAATGGTGGGTAGCTGGGTGTTGGTGGGGTGGTGTGTGGCTAAATAGGAGCAATCAGAAATAATGTCCCATGGTGACATTTTCTTCATAGCCGAATTCACAGTGTGGTGGGCTTAATAAAAAAAAACACCTTTTTGACAGAGGACTCGGCGTCTTCGATCGCAGCGGTATTTTAAATCTTATGCTGCGTGAAGTGATTTCTCTATGAGGCCATCCATGAATTTAGCACCTAAGGCGGACATCATTATGGAGAGAGCTCATTCCATTTAGACAGTGTGTCAAAAAGCCAACACTGCTAACAAGATTTGTTTATATCTTTATGTCGAGTGGGGCGCGAAATTGTCCTCCGAAGAATGCCATTTAAGACGGACAATTTTTTATTCAGATAGTCCTAAAACGAATGAAGTAAAAAGGGCCGGTATAAGAGCAGAAGAAAATTCAATCGCCTAATGCTTAATCTGTAAGGAGTAGAAACATACTAGATTAGTAGATGCATTGTAAGATTCAACAGACACAAGTTCGAGTCTCTGTAAAGCAGTACAATTTCGGACAGTCACAATTCCCATGAAAGCGGGTTCTAGGCTTTGCCAACGTGGACGTTGTTGGCCTCGAACCAGCCTTGGTAGGTGTGTTCCAAAGGTACAATGTCACGTGGTGACTTTGTAATCAGAAGGCAGAGGATCACAAAGCTAGGAGAGTGACACGCATTAGGAATGGAAAAAAGTCTGGGCGATCTTTATATTGTGATTGCGCGGGCACAGCACAGACGACATAGCAAATGTTCAGGTCTGCGAATAACTGGATAGGAAAATGTCTTTTTCGGGCGGTTTAATTTATGGTGGCACAATTGCATCCCAGTCGGCGATGAGTACTGCAAATGATAATCTTACAGTTTGTCCACAAGGGACAGGGTTTCTTGTTTGGCGGACGCGATTGGAAGCGGGTCGGCATCGGGCAATGTGGTCGTAGTGGGTTAAGTCCCTCCTCTGTATCGAGGGGAGTTGCGGAAAGTTCGCAGGAGGGGGGGGGGTCAATTTAGGCTGTTAGTTTGCACTGCTGTGAAATCAGCGATCTGCCCAAGAATTTGGTCTGAGCAGAAGTTTTCTAAATGTTGCTCTGACAGACTTGTCCTGCAACAGTGCTTTCCATGGCGGATCTCCCAAGTAAAGCCGGAGATGCGGGAATACTTGGACCGCCGACTGGAGTCATTGTCGAACCTCGATGTGCTCAGAACTGAGCGCGGTCTTTTTCTGACGCAGAGCTGGTTGCTTTTATACTGATCTGCTCTGTATATCATTATCTTTTTGACGAATGATCGATGTATTAAGATTGCTCTAGACCAATCAGGAGTTGCTTAAACCGGCTAGGAGATCTTAGCTGAATTCGAGCCAGAGGCAGGTGATCAATGGCGTGACTATATTACTGGTTTTCTTTTCTAGGTTTGAGTATATTTGTGTGCCGAATCCGTTTTCTTGTTAATTGGTTTCACGATGCCTGTTTCAAAATCCGGAGATCTAAAGCTTCGTAGATATACTGAACATTCCAAGGGGCATTTGTGACGAAAGGACATATTTCTGTGGAGGAAGTCGTGCACAGATAATATGCACAACGTAGGAAGTGTTCACCCAGTCAATGGCATCATGCTTACGTGGTCATGTCCTGCCCTATGAGAAAACCTAGCTATTACGGGGATACTCCCAGCAGACAGGCACATGTACAGACGAGGTAGATCTGAACTTCATCGATCTGGCCTGGGTATGTGTATCAGTGAACCGCCATCCGATGGGGTAGCCATAACGTAGCCCATGGTGGCGTTCTTAATGGACCTGGGTTGACTAGTCCATCCCGATAACTGACCACAATTCATATTTTGATAGTACTGTTTCGAGCACGATGTAAGAATGGTCTGTTGAATATTGTGGACATAATTTGATTGGAAAACTGCGAGTTGGTATTTGATATCGTATTTATATGCCACTGCAGTGGACCGAGCCAGGATGTGTATCCAAGATGTATTAGTAAGGAATGCAATGCTCACTGATGTACGACGTATGTCACAATACATACGATTTGCCTGGAAAAGTACCAGCGTCGTTGCGCATATATACACTAAGTGCATGAAAAAGTGTATTTCTCTTTGACCTTCCTCCACCCACACCACTACTGCACTGCTGTATTAGTAAGTACTTCAATTCATATCATATAATGGCTTGGCGTGTTGCCCCACAGTAAAATAGTTTTGGAGCCGCTCTTGTTTTCTTCTTCATCTGTGGATTTTGATTAAAAAAGTGTCACAACCAGCCCTTATTACAACTGTATGTGTGTCATTTAGCTGTACTCACTATTGTGTAGCCTATACAACCGCAAAAGCGTGCAACGGTTATATTGTAGACCATCTAACGCCACGAATCATGATTCAAGACAAGAACCAACTTTAATGATTTTGTCATCGTTCTTGCTGTATGTCTGGATATATCATCTGCTTTAGTTGCAGTTCCATCAAATCTAACAAATGAATATACATACTATTTATCTCCTGCAAAGAGGAGAGAACATGAATGGTTTCGTAATGCAGCACACATTCTCAAGTATGAACAATGGACCTTTCCATTTTTAGCTATGGCCCGCCCATCTCTAGCTAAGCTCTACCCACACTTCACCGTGTCGGGAATGATCGATCCCCGAATGCCCTATCTATCACTTTCCTGAAAACTGGACAGGAAGGGTGGTGAATATTGTGTAGCTAATCGGCCTGAGTGCTGTTGCTACCTATGGCAGCAACAGCACCCAGTCGAACTAGTTTCAAAATATTCAATAATATTTATTAAATGATAAAGACATACAATTCGTACAACAACGTATAGTCCGTCTTCAAATATACGCTCCTGACGTTCTTATCTACGTCATTCATGACTTCATTCATTATGATGTCATTCTACACGTCACGTAGTTGATTATGACGTCAGATAATGGGTGGATACTCTGGAAATGTGAATTAGTCGAGGATGAATATAGTGTCCGAATGCACCCTGGTGTGATATATTTTTCTAACATTTTTGTAATCCTCAACGTGTCCAGTAAACGAATTTTCATGTTCTCATCACGAAATATTGCCCCATGGTGTCCGCTTGGCGACCATCTTGGCGGCCATCTTGGCTGCCATCTTGGATTTCTGACGAAAATCTATAATTCTCATAACTTTTGAACTTGACCTCATACAGAATCAAATGACGCCCATTTTAGTGTAGTTTTGTCAGAGGAATCTATTAAGTGGTTATTTCTATTATTTAAACACATTTTTTACATTAAAACTCGAAAATATGAAAAATTCAGTATAATCTACACTTAAAACTTGAAAACTTGGATGGGCCCTTATCTTTGTACTCGACTTGTGCGATGCTTTTTAATATATTGGGAGGGTCATTTTCATGAGTTAGCCGCCAGCGGGTTCTTTTCCATCAAACTGTACACATATTTTATAATGCACTCATATGCCAAGCTTCCTTACTCATCACAGGTAACGTATAAGAGTGGTTTTATATGCAATCAAACGTAATCCATTTATACGTCATTCATTTGTGTATGATAAGCTAGTAATGTTCCGATATTATAACAACTTGGCCACATATTTAATTTTATTCACAAATTACTAAAGATTCGTCCACAATCTCATAGTATTTCTTATTATACAGGAAATATATATGTACTACATGATCCAAATGCTTATTTACTAATGCAATCTTATTAATCTACGATGCGATGCTGAGGTTGTACAACTTACATCTGTTTATCGTCCCTATATCCAAGAGTTAGAGAGCAATGGCTTCCCCTAGCCAGAATACAGAAGTGAAAAAAACTGAAGGCGCAAACATGATATTCATGGGTGGATCGCCTTTCCCACTCCAGGTGGCAAAGGCTGTATCAGCCCCAACCATGTATACAGTGCTGACCTATCCGTCGCAGATGCGCTGTCCCATGTATATAGGTTTGTGTCCAAAGGCAAGTATGATGACGTGCCCTTGCTCATTTGGTATATAATCTATCAGGCGTTCAATGAGTCATAGTCACTTCCCTGACCTCCTATAGTCGACGATCTTGAGGCCACATCATCTGGTACGACAGTTGAGGCCTATAGTCGATCTAAATAAAACCCCACAATATTATTTATTGCGGCTTGAGTAATCAGATGCGGGCGAGATGCATATATATAGAAGTAACCTTTTTTAAAAGTACAATACCGGCTCACGGGATATATGTAAACATTATATATTATATATAAGTGTATATATATATATATATATATAAATATATTTGTATATATATATATATATATATATATATATATATATATATATATATATATAATGTTTACATATATCCCGTGAGCCGGTATTGTACTTTTAAAAAAAGGTTACTTCCATTGCTTCAAATGTTTCTGCTTCGGACTTCATTTAGACTTGTAAGCAGAAGTATATATATTATTTTTCGTTTGGTCTGGTAAGGATTTTCTTCACCAAAGCCAATTCAGGCGTATAGAGCCATCTATTGTGTGTGTCTCAGGAGAGCTTCCTATGACCACGCTTCTACACACGCACGCACACACTCATTCTCGCACTCTCTCATACTAGCACCCACATATATACTCATACACGCCTTACACATACTCGTACACACACATGCACCCCACAGCAGTACAAAAACAGAAGCATATATATATGACCATGTGAAAGATTCCATTACTGTGATCTCTATTGCTGTAAGTAATTAGAAAATATTTATATTAATATTCTTGTATTGCCTGTCCTTAAATATTAAATATTATCATGTCCACTAATCATTTTTCTAACCATAGTACTTCTATTTCAGCCTTGTAAGTTAACCCCTCTTGAATTTGAAAATATATAGACAGACCAGCTGACAAAACTGACAACTTGTAAGCTGCGCGCCTGGTAAAATTGTGAATTGATTGAGTGTCTGGCTCTATTTGAGCTTGCCTTTCTGATTAAGTGATTGGTGTCTGACTGATTTGAGTGCTCGATTGATTGGCGGATTGATTGATCGGTGGATTGATTGATTGCCAGATTTATTGATTGGCGGATTGATTGATTGGCGCATTGATTGATTAGAGGGTTGACTGATTGGTGGATTGATTGATTTGCGGATTGACTGACTGACTGACTGACTGACTGATTGATTGATTGATTGATTGATTGATTGATTGTTTGTTTGTTTGATTTTGATTGATTGATTGATTGGTTGTGTATTGATTGATTGATTGATTGATTGATTGATTGCGTGCATTTGCCTGACTGAGAAGTGCATTGTGGCCAGACCGAGCAATGGTAGACGAAGGGATGATATTGGATGTGAATCACCAATTGTCTGCCCAAGCCCGCCGAGTCAAGGTGTAGTATATGGTGATCCAGTGCTATCACCATATTGGTATTTTGAATTAACCACCTCAGGTTGGAGCTTTTGCCTAATGGCTTAGTCCAAAAGGTGAGGGATCTAATTAAGTTCTTGAAGCCGGTGATGCCAAATGAGGATATCCTCTTGGATATTTGGTCGGTGAACTCTGAGTGGGGAAATCAATGGCGAGAACATTGATTGGTCATTCTAGCTGTCAGCTAGGGTCCCAGATCATCTCCTCCCATGACCAACCCAACCTTGACCTCGTCCATTGCCATCCACTGGGACAAGAATACCCATCGTAAGAAACACAGTGGCAGCACTATTGCAGCATTCTATGATTTCATTAGGCCTATTGATCCACATTTCCGTTCGGCTGTTGGGACCAAAAAGGTTACGTCAACGCATAAACCAGCAGTCGAACAGACTTGTGTGGATTCACCCTCCTACGCTGGGAAGAGAGTACGATCGCCCACTGAGTTTTTTCCACCCCTTAAACGTTTGAATAACAGCCCGTCCCCTTGTAATTATTCGCCTATAGACCTGCTCTTGACCCTTCTCCCTGAATCACCACCACCCACTATGTCACCGTTTCACGTGATGATCTTACACCACTACTACAGCGCATATCTGGTGGAAGATAATCACTAACAAAACGCTCTGAACCGGTTGTTAGTGTGATTTCACCAGTAGACCCATCTTTGATCTCACTACCAGAATCCCCATTATCCCTGTAGCGCCATTTTAAACTGATGGTTTTCTATCACTACCACAGCGTGTGGCTGGTGGAAAATCATCACGTGAAAGAACTCATGTGGTAAAGGTCCCACAACCTCGTTTCACACCGTCACCGTTTCCTAAGCCCATAAGACCCACCCGTCCCACTGAGCTAGAGAAGAACACCTTTTAAAAATTCCGGAACGAGCCTGTAAATAGACCCAATTCGCAGCATCCCACTATTTGTTAGAAAATCGTGATGGTGGGAGAATCTAATCTCAGCCGAATCAACATAAACCCGCATCCAGACACACACGTGGCCTGCTTCCCTGGTGCATCTATTAATGACATAAGAACTGGTATTAATAGATACACAGGGTCAGTCCATCCTGAAAAGCTGGTCCTTAATATAGGAATTAATGACCAGGACAGTCCACTCTCAGACACTGAGACTCGACTGAGATTGATGGTCAGCATGATAAGAAAAGAATTCCATATAACCATTATTTATTTCAGTAAATTGAACTTCTCCGCTACCTAGACCGCTCACCAAAAGAAAACTCTGGAGACAATCAAGCGATTTGCAGACTCCCCTAAGTCCAATGTCATACCACATATGCTAATCGCAGATTTCAGAGTGTGTCGTGACAATATCCATTGGACTGAGAGGCCTGATAACACTATATATTGCAATTGTCTAAATTTCTTTAGTTTAATCTAGATTCGGGTCAAGGTAGCAACCACCAAGACAATAGACTGGGTAGTAAAAGTATCAGCCTAGCTGGTTCTCAGTTAAGCGAAACTGAGAAAATCGTTGCTTAATTTTGGATTAACCTTTGTACCAACTCCAAAGCCCAAAACTGGTTTAGATGCAGATTTAGAAAATGCCTTTATTGAAACTGCTGAATTTGGCCACCGCATCAAATTGGCAGATAGATTTCTTTCTAAATTCGAATAGCAACATTCCGTCCTTCATTGAGAAAACACGCTGGGCACCAAATTTGAAAATTGTTGACCCAGCAATCGGTGAAACTATAACACAGTATTCAGAGCATATTAAAATTACGACATGTCCAAATGATCAGCAAAATATATGTTATGAGCAACGCCATGCTCTACTAGGGTTATCTAAAAATGGTGATATTGTCATCAAACCAGCAGATAAAGTATCAGCTACTGTAATAATGAATAACGATAACTATATCAAAGAAGCACATACATAGCTTAGTACTCCAAAACACTACCAAAACTAAAGGAACCACATTCGCAAAATAACTGTAGCAAATCTAGCGAAATTCTCCGAAATATTGTTAATAACAAGAAGATGTCTGAAAAGCAAATTAAATACCTGATTGCAAAAAATTATTCGAAACCATGCACATTTTATCTTCTTCCTAAAATCCATAAGTCTGGTGACACTTGGACAGACCCAATGACACCACCAGGGCGACCCATTTTTCAGATTGTGTTTTGGAATCATAAAGGATTAGTGAATTTATTAACGACCACCTTCAGCCAATTGCGAATAGACATTTTAGCTATCTGAAAAACACTGAAGACTTCCTAGCCCAGATCTCTAAGATCTCGGTTCCTGCAAATTCATTCTTAATTACGATGGACGTCGATGCTATGTACACAAACATTGACATCGAAAAGGGTCTAAATTCAATTCGTAGAGCATTTGCTGACTATCCTGACACCAACTGGCCCGACAGAGAAGTAATAGCTCTATTAGAGCTTAGCCTGATGGGCAATGACTTTGAATTTGCTGGTGAAATTTTCCAACAAACTTGTGGCTGCACAATGGGTAAGCGTTTCAGCCCAGGTTTCGCTAGCTTTTACATGGCAGAGTGGGAAAAAGGAAGCACTCGAAAACTGTCCAAATCAGCCGCTCATTTATCGCAGGTACCTCGATGACATTTTCATGATCTGGCAACATAGTAAGGAAGCATTTACCGAATTCCTGGCCATTCTGAATAATCATGATCCGAATATCAAACTAAAAGCTCAAATTGATGAGATGTCCGTAGATTTCCTGGATGTAACTTTATACAAAGGTATAAAGTATGAAACAAGTGGTTACTTAGACTATTAAGCCAACCGACTCACATCAACTACTGCACAAGAAATCATTCCATCCACCGCAAACTTTCAAGGGACTTGTAAAATCACAAATAATCAGTTTTCATAGAAATTCGAGTGATAAGAAAAACTTTGAATCATCACGTTCGACCTTATTCAAAGCCCTCAAACCGAGAGGGTACTCCTCTCGGTTCCTGCATAAAATAAAGTCTGAAACTTTGCATAATTTGGAAATCATTCCGGATAATGCCATAAATTCTCAGCCTACCAAAATTTGTCATAATCGTCCGATTATTGGTGAAGGAGATTCTCGGAAATGTGAAAAGAAAAGGTGTAAATTGGATAAATTTCTTCCTTCCCAGAGTACATTCATGAGCTTTCAAAACAAAAGCAAATTTCAAATTCAGTCGAAATTAGATTGCGATTCTGAAAATGTCATTTACTTAATTTCATGCAAATTGTGTCGAAAGCAGTATGTTGGCGAAACGAAAAATCCATTAAGATGCCGAGCAACTAGACACCTTTCAGATATTAGACTAGAGGAAGACACACATGTGGCTGAACATTTTAATCTTCCTGACCATTTAGTCACTCGTGACTTTGAAATTATGCCTATCGAACAGCTACCTCTTTCAGACACAACAGAGGAAACTGATAGACAAAGAAAACTAAGAGAATCATTTTGGATTAAAGAACTCGAAACACAATGGACAAGGGGCATACATTCGGACCCAGGCCTCTCGGATCAACGTGAGATTATCCCATTTACTCTCACATACAATCGGAAAAATGTTGAAATTGCGAAAATCCTAAAGGATGAGTATCACAAATTACAGGACAATTTAAAACAACCATTCAACAAGCGTCCGGTAATTGCATTTAAGAAAAATCCTAATCTACGCGACATCTTGGTAAAAGCGAAACTCAAATAAGTATTCAAAACATCAATCAATGATTTATCATTGTATACTAATCAGGCCATATGGCATCTCTTAAACAAAATTGACAATCTCAGGTGATAAAATAAGCAAAAATATTTTCAATTTTTTAAATTTTGAAAATTCTGAGCCGGTGCGTTTACAATATGACATACCTACATGCCAGTGCCAGTTCCGTTATTTTATTACTTTATAAATCCATAACGTGTATATAATATTCGTCTACATCGTCAGGCAATCTATCAGTCCTTCATTAGATCTCATCCTTTCCACATAAATGGTTAAATTGAACCTATTATTACCTGCTGAAGCTGGTCGGCCAATCCTTGAGTTTTAGTCTTGGTGCGGCGGTCCAGTGGAAAGATGCCTGGTTGCTGATGCTATGCGGAGTTGCAGAATGGCGGGAGATGGTGAACAACAACTTAAACTAATGGGTGCATGACTGTCGTCTAAGTTAGCACATGGAAATTGAAGCCGCACGTTGCCAGTGCGTCAATAAGATAAAAATACATATACTGCCAGAGCCGTGCTGGAGTCAGAGTACAATAGGCATAAAAGCATAGGATTGATTGTGGCAGATGCATCCACAGATAGTCCCATATGAATCGTCAGTGTGTCAGTGTATCAGACATGTGAAAGCTGGTCGGCCAATCCTTGACTTTTAGTCTTGTGCCGTGCTCCAGTGGAAAGATGCCTGGTTGCTGATGCTATGCGGAGTTGCAGAATGGCGGTTCGATCCCCCGACCGGGAGATGGTGATCAACAAATTAAACTAATGGGTACATGACTGTCGGCTAAGTTAGCACATGGAAATTGAAGCCGCACGTTGCCAGTGCATCAGTAAAATAAAAATACATATATTGCCAGAGCCGTGCTGGAGTCAGAGTACAATAGGGATAACAGCCTGGGATTGATTGTGGCAGATGCATCCACAGATAGTCCCATATGAATCGTCAGTTTGTCAGTATATCAGACATGTGGAAGCTGGTCGGTATATCCTTGACTTTTAGTCTTGTTGCGGTGGTCCAGTGGAAAGATGCGTGGTTGCTGATGCTATGCGGAGTTGCAGAATGGCGGTTCGATCCCCCGACCGGGAGATGTTGATCAACAAATTAAACTAATGGGTACATGTCTGTCGGCTAAGTTAGCACAAGGAAATTGAAGCCGCACGTTGCCAGTGCATCAGTAAAATAAAAATACATATACTGCCAGAGCCGTGATGGAGTCAGAGTACAATAGGCATGAAAGCCTAGGATTGATTGTGGCAGATGCATCCACAGATAGTCCCATATGAATCGTCAGTTTGTCAGTATATCAGACATGTGGAAGCTGGTCGGTCTATCCTTGACTTTTAGTCTTGTTGCGGTGGTCCAGTGGAAAGATGTTTGGTTGCTGATGCTATGCGGAGTTGCAGAATGGCGGTTCGATCCCCCGACCGGGAGATGGTGATCAACAAATTAAACTAATGGGTGCATGACTGTGGGCTAAGTTAGCACATGGAAATTGAAGCCACACGTTGCCAGTGCGTCAATAAAATAAAAATACATATACTGTCAGAGCCGTGCTGGAGTCAGAGCACAATAGGCATAAAAGCCTAGGATTGATTGTGGCAGATGCATCCACAGATAGTCCCATATGAATCTTCAGTGTGTCAGTATATCAGACATGTGAAAGTTGGTCGGCCAATCCTTGACTTTTTTTCTTGGTGCGGTGGTCCAGTGGAAAGATGCCTGGTTGCTGATGCTATGCGGAGTTCCAGAATGGCGGTTCGATCCCCCGACCGGGAGATGCTGATCAAAAAATTAAACTAAGGGGTGCATGACTGTCGGCTAAGTTAGCACATGGAAATTGAAGCCGCACGTTGCCAGTGCGTCAATAAAATAAAAATACATATACTGCCAGAGCCGTGCTGGAGTCAGAGTACAATAGGCATAAAAGCCTAGGATTGATTGTGGCAGATGCATCCACAGATAGTTCCATATGAATTGTCAGTGTGTCAGTATATCAGACATGTGAAAGTTGGTCGGCCAATGCTTGACTTTTAGTCTTGGTGCAGTGGTCCAGTGGAAAGATGCCTGGTTGCTGATTCTATGCGGAGTTGCAGAATGGCGGTTCGATCCCCCGACCGGAAGATGGTGGCAAACAAAGTAAACTAATGGGTGCATGACTGTCGGCTAAGTTAGCACATGGAAATTGAAGCTGCTCGTTGCCAGTGCGTCAAAAAAACAAAACAACATATACTGCCAGAGCCGTGCTGGAGTCAGAGTACAATAGGCATAAAAGCCTAGGATTGATTGTGGCAGATGTATCCTCAGATAGTCCCATATGAATCGTCAGTGTGTCAGTATATCAGACATGTGAAAGCTGGTCGGACAATCCTTGACTTTTAGTCTTGCTGCGGTGGTCCAGTGGAAAGATGCCTGGTTGCTGATGCTATGCGGAGTTGCAGAATGGCGGTTCGACCCCCGACCGGGAGATGGTGATCAACAAATTAAACTAATGGGTGCATGACTGTCGGCTAAGTTACCACATGGAAATTGAAGCCGCACGTTGCCAGTGCGTCAATAAAATAAAAATACATATACTGCCAGAGCCGTGCTGGTGTCAGAGTACAGTAGGCATTAAAGCCTAGGATTGAATGTGGCAGATGCATTCACAGATAGTGCTAAATGAATCGTCAGTGTGTCAGTATATCAGACATGTGAAAGCTGGTCAGCCAATCTTTCACGTTTAGTCTTTGTGCGCTGGTCCAGTGGAAAGATGCCTGGTTGCCGATGCTATGCGGAGTTGCAGAATGGTGGTTCGATCCACCAACCGGGAGATGGTGATCAACAAATTAAACTAATGGGTGCATGACTGTCGGCTAAGTTACCACATGGAAATTGAAGCCGCACGTTGCCAGTCTGTCAATAAAATAAAAATACATATACTGCCAGAGCCATGCTGGAGTCAGAGTACAATAGGCATAAACGCCTAGGATTGATTGTGGCAGATGCATCCACAGATAGTCCCATATGAATTGTCAGTATATCAGACATGTGAAAGCTGCTCAGCCAATCCTTCACTTTTAGTCTTTGTCCGCTGGTCCAGTGGAAAGATGCCTGGTTGCCGATGCTATGCGGAGTTGCAGAATGGTGGTTCGATCCACCAACCGGGAGATGGTGATCAACAAATTAAACTAATGGGTGCATAACTGTCGGCTAAGTTACCACATGGAAATTGAAGCCGCACGTTGCCAGTGTGTCAATACAATAAAAATACATGTACTGCCAGAACCATGCTGGAGTCAGAGTACAATAGGCAAAAAAGCCTAGGATTGATTGTGGCAGATGCATCCACAGATAGTCCCATATGAATCGTCAGTGTGTCAGTGTATTAGACATGTGAAAGCTGTTCGGCCAATCCTTGACTTTTAGTCTTGGTGCGGTGGTCCAGTGAAAAGATGCCTGGTTGCTGATGCTATGCGGAGTTGCAGAATGGCGGTTCGATCGCCCGACCGGGAGATGGTGATCAACAAATTAAACTAATGGGTGCATGATTGTCAGCTAATTTAGCACATGGAAATTGAAGCCGCACGTTGCCAGTGCGTCAATAAAATAAAAATACATATACTGCCAGAGCCGTGCTGGAGTCAGAGTACAATAGGCATAAAAGCCTAGGATTGATTGTGGCAGATGCATCCACAGATAGTCCCATATGAATCGTCAGTATATCAGAAATGTGGAAGCTTGTCGGCCAATCCTTGACTTTTAGTCTTTGTGCGGTGGTCCAGTGGAAAGATGCCTGGTTGCTGATGTCATGCGGAGTTGCAGAATGGCGCTTCGATCCCCCGACTGGGAGATGGTGATCAACATATTAAACAAATGGGTGCATGACTGTCGGCTAAGTTAGCACATGGAAATTGAAGCTGCACGTTGCCAGTGCGTCAATAAAATAAAAATACATATACTGCCAGAGCCATGCTGGAGTCAGAGTACAATAGGCATAAACGCCTAGGATTGATTGTGGCAGATGCATCCACAGATAGTCCCATATGAATCGTCAGTATATCAGACATGTGACAGCTGGTCAGCCAATCCTTCACTTTTAGTCTTGGTGCGGTGGTCCAGTGGAAAGATGCCTGGCTGCCGATGCTATGCGGAGTTGCAGAATGATGGTTCGATCCCCCAACTGCGAGATGGTGATCAACAAATTAAACTAATGGGTGCATGACTGTCGGCTCAGTTAGCACATGGAAATTGAAGCCGCACGTTGCCAGTGCGTCAATAAAATAAAAATACATATACTGCCAGAGCCATGCGGAGTCAGAGTACAATAGGCATAAAAGCCTAGGATTGATTGGGGCAGATGCATCCACAGATAGTCCCATAAGAATCGTCAGTGTGTCAGTATATCTGACATGTGGAAGCTGGTCGGCCAATCCTTGACTTTTAGTCTTGGTCCGGTGGTCCAGTGGAAAGATGCTTCGTTGCTGATGCTATGCGGAGTTGCCGAATGGTAGTTCGATCTCCCGACCGGAAGATGGTGATCAACAAATTGAACTAATGGGTGCATGACTGTCGGCTAAGTTAGCACATGGAAATTGAAGCCGCACGTTGCCAGTGCGTCAATAAAATAAAAATACATATACTGCCAGAGCCGTGCTGGAGTCAGAGCACAATAGGCATAAAAGCCTAGGATTGATTGTGGCAGATGCATCCACAGATAGTCCCATATGAATCGACAGTGTGTCAGTGTATCAGACATGTGAACGCTGGTCGGCCAATCCTTGACTTTTAGTCTTGGTGCGGTGGTCCAGTGGAAAGATGCCTGGTTGCTGATGCTATGCGGAGTTGCAGAATGGTGGTTCGACCCCCCCACCCCCAACGGCCGGGAGATGGTGATCAACAAATTAAACTAATGGGTGCATGACTGTCGGCTAAGTTAGCACATGGAAATTGAAGCCGCACATTGCCAGTGCGTCAATAAAATAAAAATACATATACTGCCAGAGCCATGCGGAGTCAGAGTACAATAGGCATAAAAGCCTAGGATTGATTGTGGCAGATGCATCCACAGATAGTCCCATATGAATCGTCAGTGTGTCAGTATATTAGACATGTGAAAGCTGGTCGGCCAATCCTTGACTTTTAGTATTGGTGCGGTGGTCCAGTGGAAAGATGCCTGGTTGCTGATGGTATGCGGAGTTACAGAATGGCGGTTCGACCCCCTGACCGGAAGATGGTGATCAACAAATTAAACTAATGGGTGCATGACTGTCGGCTAAGTTAGCACATGGCAATTGAAGCTGCACGTTGCCAGTGCGTCAATAAAATAAAAATACATATACTGCCAGAGCCCTGCTGGAGTCAGAGTACAATAGGCATAAAAGCATAGGATTGATTGTGGCAGATGCATCCACAGATAGTCCCATATGAATCGTCAGTGTGTCAGTATATCAGACATGTGAAAGCTGGTCGGCCAATCCTTGACTTTTAGTCTTGATGCGGTGGTCCAGTGGAAAGATGCCTGGTTGCTGATGGTATGCGGAGTTGCAGAATGGCGGTTCGACCCCCGACCGGGAGATGGTGATCAACAAATTAAACTAATGGGTGCATGACTGTCGGCTAAGTTAGCACATGGAAATTGAAGCTGCACGTTGCCAGTGCGTCCAAAAAACAAAACAACATATACTGCCAGAGCCGTGCTGGAGTCAGAGTACAATAGGCATAAAAGCCTAGGATTGATTGCGGCAGATGTATCCTCAGATAGTCCCATATGAATCGTCAGTGGGTCAGTATATCAGACATGTGAAAGCTGGTCGGCCAATCCTTGACTTTTAGTCTTGCTGGGGTGGTCCAGTGGAAAGATGCCTGGTTGCTGATGCTATGCGGAGTTGCAGAATGGCGGTTCGACCCCCTGACCGGAAGATGGTGATCAACAAATTAAACTAATGGGTGCATGACTGTCGGCTAAGTTAGCACATGGCAATTGAAGCCGCACGTTGCCAGTGCGTCAATAAAATAAAAATACATATACTGCCAGAGCCGTGCTGGAGTCAGAGTACAATAGGCATAAAAGCATAGGATTGATTGTGGCAGATGCATCCACAGATAGTCCCATATGAATCGTCAGTGTGTCAGTATATCAGACATGTGAAAGCTGGTCGGCCAATCCTTGACTTTTAGTCTTGATGCGGTGGTCCAGTGGAAAGATGCCTGGTTGCTGATGCTATGCAGAGTTGCAGAATGGCGGTTCGACCCCCGACCGGGAGATGGTGATCAACAAATTAAACTAATGGGTGCATGACTGTCGGCTAAGTTAGCACATGGAAATTGAAGCCGCACGTTGCCAGTGCGTCAATAAAATAAAAATACATATACTGCCAGAGCCGTGCTGGTGTCAGAGTACAATAGGCATAAAAGCCTAGGATTGATTGTGGCAGATGCATCCACAGATAGTCCCATATGAATCGTCAGTGTGTCAGTATATTAGACATGTGAAAGCTGGTCGGCCAATCCTTGACTTTTAGTCTTGGTGCGGTGGTCCAGTGGAAAGATGCTTCGTTGCTGATGCTATGCGGAGTTGCAGAATGGCGGTTCGACCCCCCGACCGGGAGATGGTGATCAACAAATTAAACTAATGGGTGCATGACTGTCGGCTAAGTTAGCACATGGAAATTGAAGCCGCACGTTGCCAGTGCGTCAAAAAAAAACCACCAACATATACTGCCAGAGCGTGCTGGAGTCAGAGTACAATAGGCATAAAAGCCTAGGATTGATTGTGGCAGATGCATCCACAGATAGTCCCATATGAATCGTCAGTGTGTCAGTATATTAGACATGTGAAAGCTGGTCGGCCAATCCTTGACTTTTAGTCTTGGTGCGGTGGTCCAGTGGAAAGATGCCTGGTTGCTGATGGTATGCGGAGTTGCAGAATGGCGATTCGACCCCCCGACCGGGAGATGGTGATCAACAAATTAAACTAATAGGTGCATGACTGTCGGCTAAGTTAGCACATGGAAATTGAAGCCGCACGTTGCCAGTGCGTCAAAAAAAAACCCCAACATATACTGCCAGAGCGTGCTGGAGTCAGAGTACAATAGGCATAAAAGCCTAGGATTGATTGTGGCAGATGCATCGACAGATAGTCCCATATGAATCGTCAGTGTGTCAGTATATCAGACATGTGAAAGCTGGTTGGCCAATCCTTGACTTTTAGTCTTGGTGCCGTGGTCCAGTGGAAAGATGCCTGGTTGCTGATGCTATGCGGAGTTGCAGAATGGCGGTTCGATCCCCCAACCGGGAGATGGTGGTCAACAAATTAAACTAATGGGTGCATGACTGTCGGCTAAGTTACCACATGGAAATTGATGCCGTACGTTGCCAGTGCGTCAATAAAATAAAAATACATATACTGCCAGAGCCATGCTGGAGTCAGAGTACAATAGGCATAAAAGCCTAGGATTGATTGTGGCAGATGCATCCACAGATAGTCCCATATGAATCGTCAGTGTGTCAGTATATTAGACATGTGAAAGCTGGTCGGCCAATCCTTGACTTTTAGTCTTGGTGCGGTGGTCCAGTGGAAAGATGCTTCGTTGCTGATGCTATGCGGAGTTGCAGAATGGCGGTTCGATCTCCCGACTGGGAGATGGTGATCAACAGATTGAACTAATGGGTGCATGACTGTCGGCTAAGTTAGCACATGGAAATTGAAGCCGCACGTTGCCAGTGCGTCACTAAAATAAAAATACATATACTGCCAGAGCCGTGCTGGAGTCAGAGCACAATAGGCATAAAAGCCTAGGATTGATTGTGGCAGATGCATCCACAGATAGTCCCATATGAATCGTCAGTGTGTCAGTATATCAGACATGTGAAAGCTGGTTGGCCAATCCTTGACTTTTAGTCTTGGTGCCGTGGTCCAGTGGAAAGATGCCTGGTTGCTGATGCTATGCGGAGTTGCAGAATGGCGGTTCGATCCCCCAACCGGGAGATGGTGGTCAACAAATTAAACTAATGGGTGCATAACTGTCGGCTAAGTTACCACATGGAAATTGAAGCCGCACGTTGCCAGTGCGTCAATAAAATAAAAATACATATACTGCCAGAGCCATGCTGGAGTCAGAGTACAATAGGCATAAAAGCCTAGGATTGATTGTGGCAGATGCATCCACAGATAGTCCCATATGAATCGGCAGTGTGTCAGTATATTAGACATGTGAAAGCTGGTCGGCCAATCCTTGACTTTTAGTCTTGGTGCGGTGGTCCAGTGGAAAGATGCTTCGTTGCTGATGCTATGCGGAGTTGCAGAATGGCGGTTCGATCTCCCGACTGGGAGATGGTGATCAACAGATTGAACTAATGGGTGCATGACTGTCGGCTAAGTTAGCACATGGAAATTGAAGCCGCACGTTGCCAGTGCGTCACTAAAATAAAAATACATATACTGCCAGAGCCGTGCTGGAGTCAGAGCACAATAGGCATAAAAGCCTAGGATTGATTGTGGCAGATGCATCCACAGATAGTCCCATATGAATCGTCAGTGTGTCAGTATATCAGACATGTGAACGCTGGTCGGCCAATCCTTGACTTTTAGTCTTGGTGCGGTGGTCCAGTGGAAAGATACTGATGCTATGCGGAGTTGCAGAATGGCGGTTCGACCCCCCGACCGGGAGATGGTGATCAACAAATTAAACTAATAGGTGCATGACTGTCGGCTAAGTTAGCACATGGAAATTGAAGCCGCACGTTGCCAGTGCGTCAAAAAAAACCCCAACATATACTGCCAGAGCGTGCTGGAGTCAGAGTACAATAGGCATAAAAGCCTAGGATTGATTGTGGCAGATGCATCGACAGATAGTCCCATATGAATAGTCAGTGTGTCAGTATATCAGACATGTGAAAGCTGGTCGGCCAATCCTTGAATTTTAGTCTTGGTGCGGTGGTCCAGTGGAAAGATGCCTGGTTGCTGATGCTATGCGGAGTTGCAGAATGGCGGTTTGATCCCCCGACCGGGAGATGGTGATCAACAAATTAAACTAATGGGTGCATGACTGTCGGCTAAGTTAGCACATGGAAATTGAAGCCGCACATTGCCAGTGCGTCAATAAAATAAAAATACATATACTGCCAGAGCCATGCTGGAGTCAGAGTACAATAGGCATAAAAGCCTAGGATTGATTGTGGCAGATGCATCCACAGATAGTCCCATATGAATCGTCAGTGTGTCAGTATATCAGACATGTGGAAGCTGGTCGGCCTATCCTTGACTTTTAGTCTTGGTCCGGTGGTCCAGTGGAAAGATGCTTCGTTGCTGATGCTATGCGGAGTTGCAGTATGGCGGTTCGACCCCCCCCCCCACCCCCGACCGGGAGATGGTGATCAACAAATTAAACTAATGGGTGCATGACTGTCGGCTAAGTTACCACATGGAAATTGAAGCCGCACGTTGCCAGTGCGTCAATAAAATAAAAATACATATACTGCCAGAGCCATGCTGGCGTCAGAGTACAATAGGCATAAAAGCCTAGGATTGATTGTGGCAGATGCATCCACAGATAGTCCCATATGAATCGTCAGTGTGTCAGTATATTAGACATGTGAAAGCTGGTCGGCCAATCCTTGACTTTTAGTCTTGGTGCGGTGGTCCAGTGGAAAGATGCTTCGTTGCTGATGCTATGCGGAGTTGCAGAATGGCGGTTCGATCTCCCGACCTCGAGATGGTGATCAACAAATTGAACTAATGGGTGCATGACTGTCGGCTAAGTTAGCACATGGAAATTGAAGCCGCACGTTGCCAGTGCGTCACTAAAATAAAAATACATATACTGCCAGAGCCGTGCTGGAGTCAGAGCACAATAGGCATAAAAGCCTACGATTGATTGTGGCAGATGATCCACAGATAGTCCCATATGAATCGTCAGTGTGTCAGTATATCAGACATGTGAACGCTGGTCGGCCAATCCTTGACTTTTAGTCTTGGTGCGGTGGTCCAGTGGACAGATACCTGGTTGCTGATGCTATGCGGAGTTGCAGAATGGTGGTTCGACCCCCCCCCCGACCGGAAGATGGTGATCAACAAATTAAACTAATGGTTGCATGACTGTCGGCTAAGTTACCACATGGAAATTGAAGCCACACGTTGCCAGTGCGTCAATAAAATAAAAATACATATACTGCCAGAGCCGTGCTGCAGTCAGAGTACAATAGGCATAAAAGCCTAGGATTGATTGTGGCAGATGATCCATAGATAGTCCCATATGAATCGTCAGTGTGTCAGTATATCAGACATGTGAACGCTGGTCGGCGAATCCTTGAATTTTACTCTTGGTGCGGTGGTCCAGTGGAAAGATGCCTGGTTGCTGATGCTATGCGGAGTTGCAGAATGGCGGTTTGATCCCCCGACCGGGAGATGTTGGTCAACAAATTAAACTAATGGGTGCATGACTGTCGGCTAAGTTAGCACATGGAAATTGAAGCCGCACGTTGCCAGTGCGTCAATAAAATAAAAATACATATACTGCCAGAGCCGTGCTGGAGTCAGAGTACAATAGGCATAAAAGCCTAGGATTGATTGTGGCAGATGCATCCACAGATAGTCCCATATGAATCGTCAGTGTGTCAGTATATCAGACATGTGAAACCTGGTCGGCCAATCCTTGAATTTTAGTCTTGGTGCGGTGGTCCAGTGGAAAGATGCCTGGTTGCTGATGCTATGCGGAGTTGCAGAATGGCGGTTTGATCCCCGGATCGGGAGATGGTGATCAACAAATTAAACTAATGGGTGCATGACTGTCGGCTAAGATAGCACATGGAAATTGAAGCCGCACGTTGCCAGTGCGTCAATAAAATAAAAATACATATACTGCCAGAGCCGTGCTGGAGTCAGAGTACAATAGGCATAAAAGCCTAGGATTGATTGTGGCAGATGCATCCACAGATAGTCCCATATGAATCGTCAGTGTGTCAGTATATTAGACATGTGAAAGCTGGTCGGCCAATCCTTGACTTTTAGTCTTGGTGCGGTGGTCCAGTGGAAAGATGCTTCGTTGCTGATGCTATGCGGAGTTGCAGAATGGCGGTTCGATCTCCCGACCTCGAGATGGTGATCAACAAATTGAACTAATGGGTGCATGACTGTCGGCTAAGTTAGCACATGGAAATTGAAGCCGCACGTTGCCAGTGCGTCACTAAAATAAAAATACATATACTGCCAGAGCCGTGCTGGAGTCAGAGCACAATAGGCATAAAAGCCTAGGATTGATTGTGGCAGATGCATCCACAGATAGTCCCATATGAATCGTCAGTGTGTCAGTATATTAGACATGTGGAAGCTGGTCGGCCAATCCTTGAATTTTAGTCTTGGTGCGGTGGTCCAGTGGAAAGATGTTTCGTTGCTGATGCTATGCGGAGTTGCAGAATGGCGGTTCGATCTTCCGACCGGGAGATGGTGATCACCAAATTGAACTAATGGGTGCATGACTGTCGGCTAAGTTAGCACATGGAAATTGAAGCCGCACGTTGCCAGTGCGTCACTAAAATAAAAATACATATACTGCCAGAGCCGTGCTGGAGTCAGAGTACAATAGGCATAAAAGCCTAGGATTGATTGTGGCAGATGCATCCACAGATAGTCCCATATGAATCGTCAGTGTGTCAGTATATCAGACATGTGGAAGCTGGTCGGCCAATCCTTGAATTTTAGTCTTGGTGCGGTGGTCCAGTGGAAAGATGCATGGTTGCTGATGCTATGCGGAGTTGCAGAATGGCGGTTCGATTCCCCGACAGGGAGATGGTGATCAACAAATTAAACTAATGGGTGCATGAGTGTCGGCTAAGTTAGCACATGGAAATTGAAGCCGCACGTTGCCAGTGCACAAATAAAATAAAAATACATATACTGCCAGAGCCGTGCTGGAGTCAGAGTACAATAGGCATAAAAGCCTAGGATTGATTGTGGCAGATGCATCCACAGATAGTCCCATATGAATCGTCAGTGTGTCACTATATTAGACATGTGAAAGTTGGTCAGCCAATCCTTGACTTTTAGTCTTAGTGCGGTAGTTCAGTGGAAAGATGCCTGGTTGCTGATGCTATGCGGAGTTGCAGAATGGCGGTTCGACCCCCGACCTGGAGATGCTGGTCAACAAATTAAACTAATGGGTGCATGACTGTCGGCTAAGTTAGCACATGGAAATTGAAGCAGCACGTTGCCAGTGCGTCAATAAAATAAAAATACTTATACTGTCAGAGCCGTGCTGGAGTCAGAGTACAATAGGCATAGAAGCCTAAGATTGATTGTGGCAGATACATCCACAGATAGTCCCATATGAATCGTCAGTGTGTCAGTATATCAGACATGTGAAAGCTGGTCGGCCAATCCTTGACTTCCACTCTTGGTGCGGTGGGCCAGTGGAAAGATACCTGGTTGCTTATGCTATGCGGAGTTGCAGAATGGCGGTTTGATCCCCCGACCGGGAGATGCTGATCAACAAATTAAACTAATGGGTGCATGACTGTTGGCTAAGTTAGCACATGGAAATTGAAGCCGCACGTTGCCAGTGCGTCAATAAAATACAAATACATATACTGTCAGAGCCGTGCTGGAGTCAGAGTACAATAGGCATAACAGCCTACGATTGATTGTGGCAGATGCATCCACAGATAGTCCCATATGAATCGTCAGTGTGTCAGTATATCAGACATGTGAAAGCTGGTCGGCCAATCCTTGAATTTTAGTCTTGGTGCGGTGGTCCAGTGGAAAGATGCCTGGTTGCTGATGCTATGCGGAGTTGCAGAATGGCAGTTCGATCCCCCGACCGGGAGATGGTGATCAACAAATTAAACTAATGGGTGCATGACTGTCGGCTAAGTTAGCA
Organism: Chaetoderma sp. LZ-2023a; assembly: GCA_034401795.1. NCBI lineage: Eukaryota > Metazoa > Mollusca > Caudofoveata > Chaetodermatida > Chaetodermatidae > Chaetoderma > Chaetoderma sp. LZ-2023a. The sequence continues at coordinate 56,828,382 of CM067359.1, read as the reverse complement.
TATGGAAATTGAAGCCGCACGTTGCCAGTGCGTCAATAAAATAAAAATACATATACTGCCAGAGCCGTGCTGGAGTCAGAGTACAATAGGCATAAAAGCCTAGGATTGATTGTGGCAGATACATCCACAGATAGTCCCATATGAATCGTCAGTGTGTCAGTATATCAGACATGTGAAAGCTGGTCGGCCAATCCTTGAATTTTAGTCTTGGTGCGGTGGGCCAGTGGAAAGATACCTGGTTGCTTATGCTATGCGGAGTTGCAGAATGGCGGTTCGATCCCCCGACCGGGAGATGGTGATCAACAAATTAAACTAATGGGTGCATGACTGTCGGCTAAGTTAGCACATGGAAATTGAAGCCGCACGTTGCCAGTGCACCAATAAAATAAAAATACATATACTGCCAGAGCCGTGCTGTAGTCAGAGTAGAATAGGCATAAAAGCCTAGGATTGATTGTGGCAGATGCATCCACAGATAGTCCCATATGAATCGTCAGTGTGTCACTATATTAGACATGTGAAAGTTGGTCGGCCAATCCTTGACTTTTATTCTTGGTGCGGTGGTCCAGTGGAAAGATGCCTGGTTGCTGATGCTATGCGGAGTTGCAGAATGGCGGTTCGATCTCCCGACCTCGAGATGGTGATCAACAAATTAAACTAATGGGTGCATGACTGTCGGCTAAGTTAGCACATGGAAATTGAAGCCGCACGTTGCCAGTGTGTCACTAAAATAAAAATAAATATACTGCCAGAGCCGTGCTGGAGTCAGAGTACAATGGGCATAAAAGCCTAGGATTGATTGTGGCAGATGCATCCACAGATAGTCCCATATGAATCGTCAGTGTGTCAGTATATTAGACATGTGAAAGCTGGTCGGCCAATCCTTGAATTTTAGTCTTGGTGCGGTGGTCCAGTGGAAAGATGCCTGGTTGCTGATGCTATGCGGAGTTGCAGAATGGCGGTTCGATCCGCCGACCGGGAGATGGTGATCAACAAATTAAACTAATGGGTGCATTACTGTCGGCTAAGTTAGTACATGGAAATTGAAGCCGCACGTTGCCAGTGCGTCAATAAAATAAAAATACATATACTGCCAGAGCAGTGCTGGAGTCAGAGAACAATAGGCATAAAAGCCTAGGATTGATTGTGGCAGATGCATCCAAGATAGTCCCATATGAATCGTCAGTGGGTCAGTATATCAGACATGTGAAAGCTGGTCGGCCAATCCTTGACTTTTAGTCTTGGTGCGGTGGGCCAGTGGAAAGATGCCTGGTTGCTGATGCTATGCGGAGTTGCAGAATGGCAGTTAGATCCCGCGACCGGGAGATGGTGATCAACAAATTAAACTAATGGGTGCATGACTGTCGGCTAAGTTAGCACATGGAAAGTGAAGCCGCACGTTGCCAGTGCACCAATAAAATAAAAATACATATACTGCCAGAGCCGTGCTGTAGTCAGAGTAGAATAGGCATAAAAGCCTAAGATTGATTGTGGCAGATGCATCCACAGATAGTCCCATATGAATCGTCAGTGTGTCACTATATTAGACATGTGAAAGTTGGTCGGCCAATCCTTGACTTTTATTCTTGGTGCGGTGTTCCAGTGGAAAGATGCCTGGTTGCTGATGCTATGCGGATTTGCAGAATGGCGGTTCGATCCCCCGACCGGGAGATGGTGATCAACAAATTAAACTAATGGGTGCATTACTGTCGGCTAAGTTAGTACATGGAAATTGAAGCCGCACGTTGCCAGTGCGTCCCAAAAAAAAATACATATACTGCCAGAGCCGTGCTGGAGTCAGAGTACAATGGGCATAAAAGCCTAGGATTGATTGTGGCAGATGCATCCACAGATAGTCCCATATGAATCGTCAGTGTGTCAGTATATCAGACATGTGAAAGCTGGTCGGCCAATCCTTGAATTTTAGTCTTGGTGCGGTGGTCCAGTGGAAAGATGCCTGGTTGCTGATGCTATGCGGAGTTGCAGAATGGCAGTTCGATCCCCCGACCGGGAGATGGTGATCAACAAATTAAACTAATGGGTGCATTACTGTCGGCTAAGTTAGTACATGGAAATTGAAGCCGCACGTTGCCAGTGCATCAATAAATTAAAAATACATATACTGCTAGAGCCGTGCTGGAGTCAGAGTAGAATAGGCATTAAAGCCTAGGATTGATTGTGGCAGATGCATCCAAGATAGTCCCATATGAATCGTCAGTGGGTCAGTATATCAGACATGTGAAAGCTGGTCGGCCAATCCTTGACTTTTAGTCTTGGTGCGGTGGTCCAGTGGAAAGATGCCTGGTTGCTGATGCCATGCGGAGTTGCAGAATGTCAGTTCGATACCCCGACCGGGAGATGGTGATCAACAAATTAAACTAATGGGTGCATGACTGTCGGCTAAGTTAGCATATGGAAATCGAAGCCACACATTGCCAGTGCGTCAATAAAATTAAAAATACATATACTGTCAGAGCCGTGCTGGAGTCAGAGTACAATAGGCATAAAAGCCTAGGATTGATTGTGGCAGATACATCCACAGATAGTCCCATATGAATCCTCAGTGTGTCAGTATATCAGACATGTGAAAGCTGGTCGGCCAATCCTTGACTTTCACTCTTGGTGCGGTGGGCCAGTGGAAAGATACCTGGTTGCTTATGCTATGCGGAGTTGCAGAATGGCGGTTCGATCCCCCGACCGGGAGATGGTGGTCAACAAATTAAACTAATGGGTGCATGACTGTCGGTTAAGTTAGCACATGGAAATTGAAGCAGCACGTTGCCAGTGCGTCAAAAAAAAAATACATATACTGTCAGAGCCGTGCTGGAGTCAGAGTACAATGGGCATAAAAGCCTAGGATTGATTGTGGCAGATGCATCCACAGATAGTCCCATATGAATCGTCAGTGTGTCAGAATATCAGACATGTGAAAGCTGGTCGGCCAATCCTTGACTTTTAGTCTTGGTGCGGTGGTCCAGTGGAAAGATGCCTGGTTGCTGATGCTATGCGGAGTTGCAGAATGGCAGTTCGATCCCCCGACCGGGAGATGGTGATCAACAAATTAAACTAATGGGTGCATGACTGTCGGCTAAGTTAGCACATGGAAATCGAAGCCACACATTGCCAGTGGGTCAATAAAATAAAAATACATATACTGTCAGAGCTGTGCTGGAGGCAGAGTACAATAGGCATAAAAGCCTAGGATTGATTGTGGCAGATGCATCCACAGATAGTCCCATATGAATCGTCAGTGTGTCAGTATATCAGACATGTGAAAGCTGGTCGGACAATCCTTGACTTTTAGTCTTGGTGCGGTGGTCCAGTGGAAAGATGCCTGGTTGCTGATGCTATGCGGAGTTGCAGAATGGCTGTTCGATTCCCCGACCGGGAGATGGTGATCAACAAATTAAACTAATGGGTGCATGAGTGTCGGCTTAGTTAGCACATGGAAATTGAAGCCGCACGTTGCCAGTGCGTCAATAAAATAAAAATACATATACTGCCAGAGCAGTGCTGGAGTCAGAGTACAATAGGCATAAAAGCCTAGGATTGATTGTGGCAGATGCATCCAAGATAGTCCCATATGTATCGTCAGTGTGTCAGTATATCAGACATGTGAAAGCTGGTCGGCCAATCCTTGACTTTCACTCTTGGTGCGGTGGGCCAGTGGAAAGATACCAGGTTGCTTATGCTATGCGGAGTTGCAGAATGGCGGTTCGATCCCCCGACCGGGAGATGGTGATCAACAAATTAAACTAATGGGTGCATGACTGTCGGCTAAGTTAGCCCATGGAAATTGAAGCCGCACATTGCCAGTGCGTCATTAAAATAAAAACACATATACTGCCAGAGCCGTGCTGGAGTCAGAGTACAATAGGCATAAAAGCCTACGATTGATTGTGGCAGATGCATCCACAGATAGTCCCATATGAATCGTCAGTGTGTCAGTATATCAGACATGTGAAAGCTGGTCGGCCAATCCTTGACTTTTATTCTTGGTGCGGTGGTCCAGTGGAAAGATGCCTGGTTGCTGATGCTATGCGGAGTTGCAGAATGGCGGTTCGATCCCCCGACCGGGAGATGGTGATCAACAAATTAAACTAATGGGTGCATGACTGTCGGCTAAGTTAGCACATGGAAATTGAAGCCGCACGTTGCCAGTGCGTCAATAAAATAAAAATACATATACTGCCAGAGCCGTGCTGGAGTCAGAGTACAATAGGCATAAAAGCCTAGGATTGATTGTGGCAGATGCATCCACAGATAGTCCCATATGAATCGTCAGTGTGTCAGTATATCAGACATGTGAAAGCTGGTCGGCCAATCCTTGACTTTTAGTCTTGGTGCGGTGGTCCAGGGGAAAGATGCCTGGTTGCTGATGCTATGCGGAGTTGCAGAATGGCAGTTCGATCCCCCGACCGGGAGATGGTGATCAACAAATTAAACTAATGGGTGCATGACTGTCGGCTAAGTTAGCACATGGAAATTGAAGCCGCACGTTGCCAGTGCGTCATTAAATTAAAAATACATATACTGCCAGAGCCGTGCTGGAGTCAGAGTACAATAGGCATAAAAGCCTAGGATTGATTGTGGCAGATGCATCCACAGATAGTCCCATATGAATCGTCAGTGTGTCAGTATATCAGACATGTGAAAGCTGGTCGGCCAATCCTTGACTTTTAGTCTTGGTGCGGTGGTCCAGTGGAAAGATGCCTGGTTGCTGATGCTATGCGGAGTTGCAGAATGGCGGTTCGATTCCCCGACCGGGAGATGGTGATCAACAAATTAAACTAATGGGTGCATGAGTGTCGGCTAAGTTAGCCCATGGAAATTGAAGCCGCACGTTGCCAGTGCGTCAATAAAATAAAAATACATATACTGCCAGAGCAGTGCTGGAGTCAGAGTACAATAGGCATAAAAGCCTAGGATTGATTGTGGCAGATGCATCCAAGATAGTCCCATATGAATCGTCAGTGTGTCAGTATATCAGACATGTGAAAGCTGTTCGGCCAATCCTTAACTTTCTCTCTTGGTGCGGTGCGCCAGTGGAAAGATACCTGGTTGCTTATGCTATGCGGAGTTGCAGAATGGCGGTTTGATCCCCCGACCGGGAGATGGTTATCAACAAATTAAACTAATGGGTGCATGACTGTCGGCTAAGTTAGCACATGGAAATTGAAGCCGCACGTTGCCAGTGCGTCATTAAAATTAAAATACATATACTGCCAGAGCCGTGCTGGACTCAGAGTACAATAGGCATAAAAGCCTACGATTGATTGTGGCAGATGCATCCACAGATAGTCCCATATGAATCGTCAGTGTGTCAGTATATCAGACATGTGAAAGCTGGTCGGCCAATCCTTGACTTTTATTCTTGTTGCGGTGGTCCAGTGGAAAGATACCTGGTTGCTGATGCTATGCGGAGTTGCAGAATGGCAGTTCGATCCCGCGACCGGGAGATGGTGATCAACAAATTAAACTAATGGGTGCATGAGTGTTGGCTAAGTTAGCACATGGAAATTGAAGCCGCACGTTGCCAGTGCGTCAATAAAATACAAATACATATACTGTCAGAGCCGTGCTGGAGTCAGAGTACAACAGGCATAAAAGCCTACGATTGATTGTGGCAGATGCATCCACAGATAGTCCCATATGAATCGTCAGTGTGTCAGTGTGTCAGTATATCAGACATGTGAAAGCTGGTCGGCCAATCCTTGAATTTTAGTCTTGGTGCGGTGGTCCAGTGGAAAGATGCCTGGTTGCTGATGCTATGCGGAGTTGCAGAATGGCAGTTCGATCCCCCGACCGGGAGATGGTGATCAACAAATTAAACTAATGGGTGCATTACTGTCGGCTAAGTTAGTACATGGAAATTGAAGCCGCACGTTGCCAGTGCATCAATAAATTAAAAATACATATACTGCTAGAGCCGTGCTGGAGTCAGAGTAGAATAGGCATTAAAGCCTAGGATTGATTGTGGCAGATGCATCCAAGATAGTCCCATATGAATCGTCAGTGGGTCAGTATATCAGACATGTGAAAGCTGGTCGGCCAATCCTTGACTTTTAGTCTTGGTGCGGTGGTCCAGTGGAAAGATGCCTGGTTGCTGATGCCATGCGGAGTTGCAGAATGTCAGTTCGATACCCCGACCGGGAGATGGTGATCAACAAATTAAACTAATGGGTGCATGACTGTCGGCTAAGTTAGCATATGGAAATCGAAGCCACACATTGCCAGTGCGTCAATAAAATTAAAAATACATATACTGTCAGAGCCGTGCTGGAGTCAGAGTACAATAGGCATAAAAGCCTAGGATTGATTGTGGCAGATACATCCACAGATAGTCCCATATGAATCCTCAGTGTGTCACTATATTAGACATGTGAAAGTTGGTCGGCCAATCCTTGAATTTTGTTCTTGGTGCGGTGGTCCAGTGGAAAGATGCCTGGTTGCTGATGCTATGCGGATTTGCAGAATGGCGGTTCGATCCCCCGACCGGGAGATGGTGGTCAACAAATTAAACTAATGGGTGCATGACTGTCGGTTAAGTTAGCACATGGAAATTGAAGCAGCACGTTGCCAGTGCGTCAAAAAAAAAATACATATACTGTCAGAGCCGTGCTGGAGTCAGAGTACAATGGGCATAAAAGCCTAGGATTGATTGTGGCAGATGCATCCACAGATAGTCCCATATGAATCGTCAGTGTGTCAGAATATCAGACATGTGAAAGCTGGTCGGCCAATCCTTGACTTTTAGTCTTGGTGCGGTGGTCCAGTGGAAAGATGCCTGGTTGCTGATGCTATGCGGAGTTGCAGAATGGCAGTTCGATCCCCCGACCGGGAGATGGTGATCAACAAATTAAACTAATGGGTGCATGACTGTCGGCTAAGTTAGCACATGGAAATCGAAGCCACACATTGCCAGTGGGTCAATAAAATAAAAATACATATACTGTCAGAGCTGTGCTGGAGGCAGAGTACAATAGGCATAAAAGCCTAGGATTGATTGTGGCAGATGCATCCACAGATAGTCCCATATGAATCGTCAGTGTGTCAGTATATCAGACATGTGAAAGCTGGTCGGACAATCCTTGACTTTTAGTCTTGGTGCGGTGGTCCAGTGGAAAGATGCCTGGTTGCTGATGCTATGCGGAGTTGCAGAATGGCTGTTCGATTCCCCGACCGGGAGATGGTGATCAACAAATTAAACTAATGGGTGCATGAGTGTCGGCTTAGTTAGCACATGGAAATTGAAGCCGCACGTTGCCAGTGCGTCAATAAAATAAAAATACATATACTGCCAGAGCAGTGCTGGAGTCAGAGTACAATAGGCATAAAAGCCTAGGATTGATTGTGGCAGATGCATCCAAGATAGTCCCATATGTATCGTCAGTGTGTCAGTATATCAGACATGTGAAAGCTGGTCGGCCAATCCTTGACTTTCACTCTTGGTGCGGTGGGCCAGTGGAAAGATACCAGGTTGCTTATGCTATGCGGAGTTGCAGAATGGCGGTTCGATCCCCCGACCGGGAGATGGTGATCAACAAATTAAACTAATGGGTGCATGACTGTCGGCTAAGTTAGCCCATGGAAATTGAAGCCGCACATTGCCAGTGCGTCATTAAAATAAAAACACATATACTGCCAGAGCCGTGCTGGAGTCAGAGTACAATAGGCATAAAAGCCTACGATTGATTGTGGCAGATGCATCCACAGATAGTCCCAGATGAATCATCAGTGTGTCAGTATATCAGACATGTGAAAGCTGGTCGGCCAATCCTTGACTTTTATTCTTGGTGCGGTGGTCCAGTGGAAAGATGCCTGGTTGCTGATGCTATGCGGAGTTGCAGAATGGCAGTTCGATCCCGCGACCGGGAGATGGTGATCAACAAATTAAACTAATGGGTGCATGACTGTCGGCTAAGTTAGCACATGGAAATTGAAGCCGCACGTTGCCAGTGCGCCAATAAAATAAAAATACATATACTGCCAGAGCCGTGCTGGAGTCAGAGTACAATAGGCATAAAAGCCTAGGATTGATTGTGGCAGATGCATCCACAGATAGTCCCATATGAATCGTCAGTGTGTCAGTATATCAGACATGTGAAAGCTGGTCGGCCAATCCTTGATTTTAGTCTTGGTGCGGTGGTCCAGGGGAAAGATGCATCGTTGCTGATGCTATGCGGAGTTGCAGAATGGCAGTTCGATCCCCCGACCGGGAGATGGTGATCAACAAATTAAACTAATGGGTGCATGACTGTCGGCTAAGTTAGCACATGGAAATTGAAGCCGCACGTTGCCAGTGCGTCATTAAATTAAAAATACATATACTGCCAGAGCCGTGCTGGAGTCAGAGTACAATAGGCATAAAAGCCTAGGATTGATTGTGGCAGATGCATCCACAGATAGTCCCATATGAATCGTCAGTGTGTCAGTATATCAGACATGTGAAAGCTGGTCGGCCAATCCTTGACTTTTAGTCTTGGTGCGGTGGTCCAGTGGAAAGATGCCTGGTTGCTGATGCTATGCGGAGTTGCAGAATGGCGGTTCGATTCCCCGACCGGGAGATGGTGATCAACAAATTAAACTAATGGGTGCATGAGTGTCGGCTAAGTTAGCCCATGGAAATTGAAGCCGCACGTTGCCAGTGCGTCAATAAAATAAAAATACATATACTGCCAGAGCAGTGCTGGAGTCAGAGTACAATAGGCATAAAAGCCTAGGATTGATTGTGGCAGATGCATCCAAGATAGTCCCATATGAATCGTCAGTGTGTCAGTATATCAGACATGTGAAAGCTGTTCGGCCAATCCTTAACTTTCTCTCTTGGTGCGGTGCGCCAGTGGAAAGATACCTGGTTGCTTATGCTATGCGGAGTTGCAGAATGGCGGTTTGATCCCCCGACCGGGAGATGGTGATCAACAAATTAAACTAATGGGTGCATGACTGTCGGCTAAGTTAGCACATGGAAATTGAAGCCGCACGTTGCCAGTGCGTCATTAAAATTAAAATACATATACTGCCAGAGCCGTGCTGGACTCAGAGTACAATAGGCATAAAAGCCTAGGATTGATTGTGGCAGATGCATCCACAGATAGTCCCATATGAATCGTCAGTGTGTCAGTATATCAGACATGTGAAAGCTGGTCGGCCAATCCTTGACTTTTATTCTTGGTGCGGTGGTCCAGTGGAAAGATGCCTGGTTGCTGATGCTATGCGGAGTTGCAGAATGGCAGTTCGATCCCCCAACCGGGAGATGGTGATCAACAAATTAAACTAATGGGTGCATGAGTGTTGGCTAAGTTAGCACATGGAAATTGAAGCCGCACGTTGCCAGTGCGTCAATAAAATACAAATACATATACTGTCAGAGCCGTGCTGGAGTCAGAGTACAATGGGCATAAAAGCCTAGGATTGATTGTGGCAGATGCATCCACAGATAGTCCCATATGAATCGTCAGTGTGTCAGTATATCAGACATGTGAAAGCTGGTCGGCCAATCCTTGAATTTTAGTCTTGGTGCGGTGGTCCAGTGGAAAGATGCCTGGTTGCTGATGCTATGCGGAGTTGCAGAATGGCAGTTCGATCCCCCGACCGGGAGATGGTGATCAACAAATTAAACTAATGGGTGCATTACTGTCGGCTAAGTTAGCGCATGGAAATTGAAGCCGCACGTTGCCAGTGCATCAATAAATTAAAAATACATATACTGCCAGAGCCGTGCTGGAGTCAGAGTACAATGGGCATAAAAGCCTAGGATTGATTGTGGCAGATGCATCCACAGATAGTCCCATATGAATCGTCAGTGTGTCAGTATATCAGACATGTGAAAGCTGGTCGGCCAATCCTTGACTTTTAGTCTTGGTGCGGTGGTCCAGTGGAAAGATGCCTGGTTGCTGATGCTATGCGGAGTTGCAGAATGTCAGTTCGATACCCCGACCGGGAGATGGTGATCAACAAATTAAACTAATGGGTGCATGACTGTCGGCTAAGTTAGCACATGGAAATTGAAGCCGCACGTTGCCAGTGCGTCAATAAAATAAAAATACATATACTGTCAGAGCCGTGCTGGAGTCAGAGTACAATAGGCATAAAAGCCTAGGATTGATTGTGGCAGATACATCCACAGATAGTCCCATATGAATCGTCAGTGTGTCAGTATATCAGACATGTGAAAGCTGGTCGGCCAATCCTTGACTTTTAGTCTTGGTGCGGTGGTCCAGTGGAAAGATGCCTGGTTGCTGATGCTATGCGGATTTGCAGAATGGCGGTTCGATCCCCCGACCGGGAGATGGTGATCAACAAATTAAACTAATGGGTGCATGACTGTCGGCTAAGTTAGCACATGGAAATTGAAGCAGCACGTTGCCAGTGCGTCAAAAAAAAAATACATATACTGTCAGAGCCGTGCTGGAGTCAGAGTACAATGGGCATAAAAGCCTAGGATTGATTGTGGCAGATGCATCCACAGATAGTCCCATATGAATCGTCAGTGTGTCAGTATATCAGACATGTGAAAGCTGGTCGGCCAATCCTTGACTTTTAGTCTTGGTGCGGTGGTCCAGTGGAAAGATGCCTGGTTGCTGATGCTATGCGGAGTTGCAGAATGGCAGTTCGATCCCCCGACCGGGAGATGGTGATCAACAAATTAAACTAATGGGTGCATGACTGTCGGCTAAGTTAGCACATGGAAATCGAAGCCACACATTGCCAGTGCGTCAATAAAATAAAAATACATATACTGTCAGAGCCGTGCTGGAGTCAGAGTACAATAGGCATAAAAGCCTAGGATTGATTGTGGCAGATGCATCCACAGATAGTCCCATATGAATCGTCAGTGTGTCAGTATATCAGACATGTGAAAGCTGGTCGGCCAATCCTTGACTTTTAGTCTTGGTGCGGTGGTCCAGTGGAAAGATGCCTGGTTGCTGATGCTATGCGGAGTTGCAGAATGGCAGTTCGATCCCCCGACCGGGAGATGGTGATCAACAAATTAAACTAATGGGTGCATGAGTGTCGGCTAAGTTAGCACATGGAAATTGAAGCCGCACGTTGCCAGTGCGTCAATAAAATAAAAATACATATACTGCCAGAGCAGTGCTGGAGTCAGAGTACAATAGGCATAAAAGCCTAGGATTGATTGTGGCAGATGCATCCACAGATAGTCCCATATGAATCGTCAGTGTGTCAGTATATCAGACATGTGAAAGCTGGTCGGCCAATCCTTGACTTTTATTCTTGGTGCGGTGGTCCAGTGGAAAGATGCCTGGTTGCTGATGCTATGCGGAGTTGCAGAATGGCGGTTCGATCCCCCGACCGGGAGATGGTGATCAACAAATTAAACTAATGGGTGCATGACTGTCGGCTAAGTTAGCACATGGAAATTGAAGCCGCACATTGCCAGTGCGTCATTAAAATAAAAATACATATACTGCCAGAGCCGTGCTGGAGTCAGAGTACAATAGGCATAAAAGCCTACGATTGATTGTGGCAGATGCATCCACAGATAGTCCCATATGAATCATCAGTGTGTCAGTATATCAGACATGTGAAAGCTGGTCGGCCAATCCTTGACTTTTATTCTTGGTGCGGTGGTCCAGTGGAAAGATGCCTGGTTGCTGATGCTATGCGGAGTTGCAGAATGGCAGTTCGATCCCGCGACCGGGAGATGGTGATCAACAAATTAAACTAATGGGTGCATGACTGTCGGCTAAGTTAGCACATGGAAATTGAAGCCGCACGTTGCCAGTGCGTCAATAAAATAAAAATACATATACTGCCAGAGCCGTGCTGGAGTCAGAGTACAATAGGCATAAAAGCCTAGGATTGATTGTGGCAGATGCATCCACAGATAGTCCCATATGAATCGTCAGTGTGTCAGTATATCAGACATGTGAAAGCTGGTCGGCCAATCCTTGACTTTTATTCTTGGTGCGGTGGTCCAGTGGAAAGATGCCTGGTTGCTGATGCTATGCGGAGTTGCAGAATGGCAGTTCGATCCCCCGACCGGGAGATGGTGATCAACAAATTAAACTAATGGGTGCATGACTGTCGGCTAAGTTAGCACATGGAAATTGAAGCCGCACGTTGCCAGTGCGTCATTAAATTAAAAATACATATACTGCCAGAGCCGTGCTGGAGTCAGAGTACAATAGGCATAAAAGCCTAGGATTGATTGTGGCAGATGCATCCACAGATAGTCCCATATGAATCGTCAGTGTGTCAGTATATCAGACATGTGAAAGCTGGTCGGCCAATCCTTGACTTTTAGTCTTGGTGCGGTGGTCCAGTGGAAAGATGCCTGGTTGCTGATGCTATGCGGAGTTGCAGAATGGCGGTTCGATCCCCCAACCGGGAGATGGTGATCAACAAATTAAACTAATGGGTGCATGAGTGTCGGCTAAGTTAGCCCATGGAAATTGAAGCCGCACGTTGCCAGTGCGTCAATAAAATAAAAATACATATACTGCCAGAGCCGTGCTGGAGTCAGAGTACAATGGGCATAAAAGCCTAGGATTGATTGTGGCAGATGCATCCACAGATAGTCCCATATGAATCGTCAGTGTGTCAGTATATCAGACATGTGAAAGCTGGTCGGCCAATCCTTAACTTTCTCTCTTGGTGCGGTGGTCCAGTGGAAAGATACCTGGTTGCTGATGCTATGCGGAGTTGCAGAATGGCAGTTCGATCCCCCGACCGGGAGATGGTGATCAACAAATTAAACTAATGTGTGCATGACTGTCGGCTAAGTTAGCACATGGAAATTGAAGCCGCACGTTGCCAGTGCACCAATAAAATAAAAATACATATACTGCCAGAGCCGTGATGGAGTCAGAGTACAATAGGCATAAAAGCCTAGGATTGATTGTGGCAGATGCATCCACAGATAGTCCCATATGAATCGTCAGTGTGTCACTATATTAGACATGTGAAAGTTGGTCGGCCAATCCTTGACTTTTATTCTTGGTGCGGTGGTCCAGTGGAAAGATGCCTGGTTGCTGATGCTATGCGGATTTGCAGAATGGCGGTTCGATCCCCCCGACCGGGAGATGGTGATCAACAAATTAAACTAATGGGTGCATGACTGTCGGCTAAGTTAGCACATGGAAATTGAAGCCGCACGTTGCCAGTGCACCAATAAAATAAAAATACATATACTGCCAGAGCCGTGCTGGAGTCAGAGTACAATAGGCATAAAAGCCTAGGATTGATTGTGGCAGATGAATCCACAGATAGTCCCATATGAATCATCAGTGTGTCAGTATATCAGACATGTGAAAGCTGGTCGGCCAATCCTTGACTTTTATTCTTGGTGCGGTGGTCCAGTGGAAAGATGCCTGGTTGCTGATGCTATGCGGAGTTGCAGAATGGCGGTTCGATCCCCCAACCGGGAGATGGTGATCAACAAATTAAACTAATGGGTGCATGACTGTCGGCTAAGTTAGCACATGGAAATTGAAGCCGCACGTTGCCAGTGCGTCAATAAAATAAAAATACATATACTGCCAGAGCCGTGCTGGAGTCAGAGTACAATGGGCATAAAAGCCTAGGATTGATTGTGGCAGATGCATCCACAGATAGTCCCATATGAATCGTCAGTGTGTCAGTATATCAGACATGTGAAAGCTGGTCGGCCAATCCTTGACTTTTAGTCTTGGTGCGGTGGTCCAGTGGAAAGATGCCTGGTTGCTGATGCTATGCGGAGTTGCAGAATGGCAGTTCGATCCCCCGACCGGGAGATGGTGATCAACAAATTAAACTAATGTGTGCATGACTGTCGGCTAAGTTAGCACATGGAAATTGAAGCCGCACGTTGCCAGTGCGTCAATAAAATAAAAATACATATACTGCCAGAGCCATGCTGGAGTCAGAGTACAATAGGCATAAAAGCCTAGGATTGATTGTGGCAGATGCATCCACAGATAGTCCCATATGAATCGTCAGTGTGTCACTATATTAGACATGTGAAAGTTGGTCGGCCAATCCTTGACTTTTATTCTTGGTGCGGTGGTCCAGTGGAAAGATGCCTGGTTGCTGATGCTATGCGGATTTGCAGAATGGCGGTTCGATCCCCCGACCGGGAGATGGTGATCAACAAATTAAACTAATGGGTGCATGACTGTCGGCTAAGTTAGCACATGGAAATTGAAGCAGCACGTTGCCAGTGCGTCCAAAAAAAAAATACATATACTGCCAGAGCCGTGCTGGAGTCAGAGTACAATGGGCATAAAAGCCTAGGATTGATTGTGGCAGATGAATCCACAGATAGTCCCATATGAATCGTCAGTGGGTCAGTATATCAGACATGTGAAAGCTGGTCGGCCAATCCTTGAATTTTAGTCTTGGTGCGGTGGTCCAGTGGAAAGATGCCTGGTTGCTGATGCTATGCGGAGTTGCAGAATGGCAGTTCGATCCCCCGACCGGGAGATGGTGATCAACAAATTAAACTAATGGGTGCATGACTGTCGGCTAAGTTAGCACATGGAAATTGAAGCCGCACGTTGCCAGTGCGTCAATAAAATAAAAATACATATACTGCCAGAGCCGTGCTGGAGTCAGAGTACAATAGGCATAAAAGCCTAGGATTGATTGTGGCAGATGCATCCACAGATAGTCCCATATGAATCGTCAGTGTGTCAGTATATCAGACATGTGAAAGCTGGTCGGCCAATCCTTGACTTTTAGTCTTGGTGCGGTGGTCCAGTGGAAAGATGCCTGGTTGCTGATGCTATGCGGAGTTGCAGAATGGCGGTTCGATCCCCCGACCGGGAGATGGTGATCAACAAATTAAACTAATGGGTGCATGACCGTTGGCTAAGTTAGCACATGGAAATTGAAGCCGCACGTTGCCAGTGCGTCAATAAAATAAAAATACATATACTGTCAGAGCCGTGCTGGAGTCAGAGTACAATGGGCATAAAAGCCTAGGATTGATTGTGGCAGATGCATCCACAGATAGTCCCATATGAATCGTCAGTGTGTCAGTATATCAGACATGTGAAAGCTGGTCGGCCAATCCTTGACTTTTAGTCTTGGTGCGGTGGTCCAGTGGAAAGATGCCTGGTTGCTGATGCTATGCGGAGTTGCAGAATGGCAGTTCGATCCCCCGACCGGGAGATGGTGATCAACAAATTAAACTAATGGGTGCATGACTGTCGGCTAAGTTAGCACATGGAAATTGAAGCCGCACGTTGCCAGTGCGTCAATAAAATAAAAATACATATACTGCCAGAGCCATGCTGGAGTCAGAGTACAATAGGCATAAAAGCCTAGGATTGATTGTGGCAGATGCATCCACAGATAGTCCCATATGAATCGTCAGTGTGTCAGTATATCAGACATGTGAAAGCTGGTCGGCCAATCCTTGACTTTTATTCTTGGTGCGGTGGTCCAGTGGAAAGATGCCTGGTTGCTGATGCTATGCGGATTTGCAGAATGGCGGTTCGATCCCCCGACCGGGAGATGGTGATCAACAAATTAAACTAATGGGTGCATGACTGTCGGCTAAGTTAGCGCATGGAAATTGAAGCAGCACGTTGCCAGTGCGTCCAAAAAAAAAATACATATACTGCCAGAGCCGTGCTGGAGTCAGAGTACAATGGGCATAAAAGCCTAGGATTGATTGTGGCAGATGAATCCACAGATAGTCCCATATGAATCATCAGTGTGTCAGTATATCAGACATGTGAAAGCTGGTCGGCCAATCCTTGAATTTTAGTCTTGGTGCGGTGGTCCAGTGGAAAGATGCCTGGTTGCTGATGCTATGCGGAGTTGCAGAATGGCAGTTCGATCCCCCGACCGGGAGATGGTGATCAACAAATTAAACTAATGTGTGCATGACTGTCGGCTAAGTTAGCACATGGAAGTTGAATCCGGACGTTGCCAGTGCGTCATTAAAATAAAAATACATATACTGCCAGAGCCGTGCTGGAGTCAGAGTACAATAGGCATAAAAGCCTAGGATTGATTATGGTAGATGCATCCAAGATAGTCCCATATGAATCGTCAGTGGGTCAGTATATCAGACATGTGAAAGCTGGTCGGCCAATCCTTGACTTTTATTCTTGGTGCGGTGGTCCAGTGGAAAGATGCCTGGTTGCTGATGCTATGCGGAGTTGCAGAATGGCGGTTCGATCCCGCGACCGGGAGATGGTGATCAACAAATTAAACTAATGGGTGCATGACCGTTGGCTAAGTTAGCACATGGAAATTGAAGCCGCACGTTGCCAGTGCGTCAATAAAATAAAAATACATATACTGTCAGAGCCGTGCTGGAGTCAGAGTACAATGGGCATAAAAGCGTAGGATTGATTGTGGCAGATGCATCCACAGATAGTCCCATATGAATCGTCAGTGTGTCAGTATATCAGACATGTGAAAGCTGGTCGGCCAATCCTTGACTTTCACTCTTGGTGCGGTGGTCCAGTGGAAAGATGCCTGGTTGCTTATGCTATGCGGAGTTGCAGAATGGCGGTTCGATCCCCCGACCGGGAGATGGTGATCAACAAATTAAACTAATGGGTGCATGACTGTCGGCTAAGTTAGCACATGGAAATTGAAGCCGCACGTTGCCAGTGCGTCAATAAAATAAAAATACATATACTGCCAGAGCCGTGCTGGAGTCAGAGTACAATAGGCATAAAAGCCTAGGATTGATTGTGGCAGATGCATCCACAGATAGTCCCATATGAATCGTCAGTGTGTCAGTATATCAGACATGTGAAAGTTGGTCGGCCAATCCTTGACTTTCACTCTTGGTGCGGTGGTCCAGTGGAAAGATGCCTGGTTGCTTATGCTATGCGGAGTTGCAGAATGGCGGTTCGATCCCCCGACCAGGAGATGGTGATCAACAAATTAAACTAATGGGTGCATGACTGTCGGCTAAGTTAGCACATGTAAATTGAAGCCGCACGTTGCCAGTGCGTCAATAAAATAAAAATACATATACTGCCAGAGCCGTGCTGGAGTCAGAGTACAATAGGCATAAAAGCCTAGGATTGATTGTGGCAGATGCATCCACAGATAGTCCCAGATGAATCGTCAGTGTGTCAGTATATCAGACATGTGAAAGCTGGTCGGCCAATCCTTGACTTTTATTCTTGGTGCGGTGGTCCAGTGGAAAGATGCCTGGTTGCTGATGCTATGCGGAGTTGCAGAATGGCAGTTCGATCCCGCGACCGGGAGATGGTGATCAAGAAATTAAACTAATGGGTGCATGACTGTCGGCTAAGTTAGCACATGGAAATTGAAGCCGCACGTTGCCAGTGCGTCAATAAAATAAAAATACATATACTGCAAGAGCCGTGCTGGAGTCAGAGTACAATAGGCATAAAAGCCTAGGATTGATTGTGGCAGATGCATCCACAGATAGTCCCATATGAATCGTCAGTGTGTCACTATATTAGACATGTGAAAGTTGGTCGGCCAATCCTTGACTTTTATTCTTGGTGCGGTGGTCCAGTGGAAAGATGCCTGGTTGCTGATGCTATGCGGATTTGCAGAATGGCGGTTCGATCCCCCAACCGGGAGATGGTGATCAACAAATTAAACTAATGGGTGCATGACTGTCGGCTAAGTTAGCGCATGGAAATTGAAGCAGCACGTTGCCAGTGCGTCCAAAAAAAAAATACATATACTGCCAGAGCCGTGCTGGAGTCAGAGTACAATGGGCATAAAAGCCTAGGATTGATTGTGGCAGATGCATCCACAGATAGTCCCATATGAATCGTCAGTGTGTCAGTATATCAGACATGTGAAAGCTGGTCGGCCAATCCTTGAATTTTAGTCTTGGTGCGGTGGTCCAGTGGAAAGATGCCTGGTTGCTGATGCTATGCGGAGTTGCAGAATGGCAGTTCGATCCCCCGACCGGGAGATGGTGATCAACAAATTAAACTAATGTGTGCATGACTGTCGGCTAAGTTAGCACATGGAAATTGAAGCCGCACGTTGCCAGTGCACCAATAAAATAAAAATACATATACTGCCAGAGCCATGCTGGAGTCAGATTACAATAGGCATAAAAGCCTAGGATTGATTGTGGCAGATGCATCCACAGATAGTCCCATATGAATCGTCAGTGTGTCACTATATTAGACATGTGAAAGTTGGTCGGCCAATCCTTGACTTTTATTCTTGGTGCGGTGGTCCAGTGGAAAGATGCCTGGTTGCTGATGCTATGCGGATTTGCAGAATGGCGGTTCGATCCCCCGACCGGGAGATGGTGATCAACAAATTAAACTAATGGGTGCATGACTGTCGGCTAAGTTAGCGCATGGAAATTGAAGCAGCACGTTGCCAGTGCGTCCAAAAAAAAAATACATATACTGCCAGAGCCGTGCTGGAGTCAGAGTACAATGGGCATAAAAGCCTAGGATTGATTGTGGCAGATGAATCCACAGATAGTCCCATATGAATCATCAGTGTGTCAGTATATCAGACATGTGAAAGCTGGTCGGCCAATCCTTGAATTTTAGTCTTGGTGCGGAGGTCCAGTGGAAAGATGCCTGGTTGCTGATGCTATGCGGAGTTGCAGAATGGCAGTTCGATCCCCCGACCGGGAGATGGTGATCAACAAATTAAACTAATGTGTGCATGACTGTCGGCTAAGTTAGCACATGGAAATTGAATCCGCACGTTGCCAGTGCGTCATTAAAATAAAAATACATATACTGCCAGAGCCGTGCTGGAGTCAGAGTACAATAGGCATAAAAGCCTAGGATTGATTATGGTAGATGCATCCAAGATAGTCCCATATGAATCGTCAGTTGGTCAGTATATCAGACATGTGAAAGCTGGTCGGCCAATCCTTGACTTTTATTCTTGGTGCGGTGGTCCAGTGGAAAGATGCCTGGTTGCTGATGCTATGCGGAGTTGCAGAATGGCGGTTCGATCCCGCGACCGGGAGATGGTGATCAACAAATTAAACTAATGGGTGCATGACCGTTGGCTAAGTTAGCACATGGAAATTGAAGCCGCACGTTGCCAGTGCGTCAATAAAATAAAAATACATATACTGTCAGAGCCGTGCTGGAGTCAGAGTACAATGGGCATAAAAGCCTAGGATTGATTGTGGCAGATGCATCCACAGATAGTCCCATATGAATCGTCAGTGTGTCACTATATTAGACATGTGAAAGTTGGTCGGCCAATCCTTGACTTTTATTCTTGGTGCGGTGGTCCAGTGGAAAGATGCCTGGTTGCTGATACTATGCGGATTTGCAGAATGGCGGTTCGATCCCCCAACCGGGAGATGGTGATCAACAAATTAAACTAATGGGTGCATGACTGTCGGCTAAGTTAGCGCATGGAAATTGAAGCAGCACGTTGCCAGTGCGTCCAAAAAAAAAATACATATACTGCCAGAGCCGTGCTGGAGTCAGAGTACAATGGGCATAAAAGCCTGGGATTGATTGTGGCAGATGCATCCACAGATAGTCCCATATGAATCGTCAGTGTGTCAGTATATCAGACATGTGAAAGCTGGTCGGCCAATCCTTGAATTTTAGTCTTGGTGCGGTGGTCCAGTGGAAAGATGCCTGGTTGCTGATGCTATGCGGAGTTGCAGAATGGCAGTTCGATCCCCCGACCGGGAGATGGTGATCAACAAATTAAACTAATGTGTGCATGACTGTCGGCTAAGTTAGCACATGGAAATTGAAGCCGCACGTTGCCAGTGCACCAATAAAATAAAAATAAATATACTGCCAGAGCCATGCTGGAGTCAGATTACAATAGGCATAAAAGCCTAG
The DNA here is from genome assembly GCA_034401795.1 of Chaetoderma sp. LZ-2023a. Classification (NCBI taxonomy): domain Eukaryota; kingdom Metazoa; phylum Mollusca; class Caudofoveata; order Chaetodermatida; family Chaetodermatidae; genus Chaetoderma; species Chaetoderma sp. LZ-2023a. The sequence goes on along the minus strand of CM067359.1, from coordinate 56,808,634 downwards.
GATTGATTGTGGCAGATGCATCCACAGATAGTCCCATATGAATCGTCAGTGTGTCACTATATTAGACATGTGAAAGTTGGTCGGCCAATCCTTGACTTTTATTCTTGGTGCGGTGGTCCAGTGGAAAGATGCCTGGTTGCTGATGCTATGCGGATTTGCAGAATGGCGGTTCGATCCCCCGACCGGGAGATGGTGATCAACAAATTAAACTAATGGGTGCATGACTGTCGGCTAAGTTAGCGCATGGAAATTGAAGCAGCACGTTGCCAGTGCGTCCAAAAAAAAAATACATATACTGCCAGAGCCGTGCTGGAGTCAGAGTACAATGGGCATAAAAGCCTAGGATTGATTGTGGCAGATGAATCCACAGATAGTCCCATATGAATCATCAGAGTGTCAGTATATCAGACATGTGAAAGCTGGTCGGCCAATCCTTGAATTTTAGTCTTGGTGCGGAGGTCCAGTGGAAAGATGCCTGGTTGCTGATGCTATGCGGAGTTGCAGAATGGCAGTTCGATCCCCCGAGCGGGAGATGGTGATCAACAAATTAAACTAATGTGTGCATGACTGTCGGCTAAGTTAGCACATGGAAATTCAATCCGCACGTTGCCAGTGCGTCATTAAAATAAAAATACATATACTGCCAGAGCCGTGCTGGAGTCAGAGTACAATAGGCATAAAAGCCTAGGATTGATTATGGTAGATGCATCCAAGATAGTCCCATATGAATCGTCAGTGGGTCAGTATATCAGACATGTGAAAGCTGGTCGGCCAATCCTTGACTTTTATTCTTGGTGCGGTGGTCCAGTGGAAAGATGCCTGGTTGCTGATGCTATGCGGAGTTGCAGAATGGCGGTTCGATCCCGCGACCGGGAGATGGTGATCAACAAATTAAACTAATGGGTGCATGACCGTTGGCTAAGTTAGCACATGGAAATTGAAGCCGCACGTTGCCAGTGCGTCAATAAAATAAAAATACATATACTGCCAGAGCAGTGCTGGAGTCAGAGTACAAGAGGCATAAAAGCCTAGGATTGATTGTGGCAGATGCATCCACAGATAGTCCCATATGAATCGTCAGTGGGTCAGTATATCAGACATGTGAAAGCTGGTCGGCCAATCCTTGACTTTTAGTCTTGGTGCGGTGGTCCTGTGGAAAGATGCCTGGTTGCTGATGCTATGCGGAGTTGCAGAATGGCAGTTAGATCCCGCAACCGGGAGATGGTGATCAACAAATTAAACTAATGGGTGCATGACTGTCGGCTAAGTTAGCATATGGAAATCGAAGCCACACATTGCCAGTGCGTCAATAAAATTAAAAATACATATACTGTCAGAGCCGTGCTGGAGTCAGAGTACAATAGTCATAAAAGCCTAGGATTGATTATGGTAGCTGCATCCAAGATAGTCCCATATGAATCGTCAGTGTGTCAGTATATCAGACATGTGAAAGCTGGTCGGCCAATCCTTGACTTTCACTCTTGGTGCGGTGTGCCAGTGGAAAGATACCTGGTTGCTTATGCTATGCGGAGTTGCAGAATGGCGGTTCGATCCCCTGACCGGGAGATGGTGATCAACAAATTAAACTAATGGGTGCATGACTGTCGGCTAAGTTAGCACATGGAAATTGAAGACACACGTGGCCAGTGCACCAATAAAATAAAAATACATATACACCGAGAGCCGTGCTGGAGTCAGAGTACAATAGGCATAAAAGCCTAGGATTGAGTGTGGCAGTGGAATCCACAGATAGTCCAATATGAATCGTCAGTGTGTCAGTGTATCAGACATGTGAAAGTTGGTCGGCCAATCCTTGACTTTTATTCTTGGTGCGGTGGTCCAGTGGAAAGATGCCTGGTTGCTGATGCTATGCGGAGTTGCAGAATGGCGGTTCGATCCCCCGACCGGTAGATGGTGGTCAACAAATTAAACTAATGGGTGCATGACTGTCGGCTAAGTTAGCATATGGAAATTGAAGCCGCACGTTCCAGTGCGTCAATAAAATTAAAAATACATATACTGTCAGAGCCGTGCTGGAGTCAGAGTACAATAGGCATAAAAGCCTAGGATTGATTGGGACAGATACATCCACAGATAGTCCCATATGAATCGTCAGTGTGTCAGTATATCAGACATGTGAAAGCTGGTCCGCCAATCCTTGACTTTCACTCTTGGTGCGGTGGGCCAGTGGAAAGATACCTGGTTGCTTATGCTATGCGGAGTTGCAGAATGGCGGTTCGATCCCCCGACCGGGAGATGGTGATCAACAAATTAAACTAATGGGTGCATGACTGTCGGCTAAGTTAGCACATGGAAATTGAAGCCGCACGTTGCCAGTGCGTCATTAAAATAAAAATACATATACTGCCAGAGCCGTGCTGGAGTCAGAGTACAATAGGCATAAAAGCCTACGATTGATTGTGGCAGATGCATCCACAGATAGTCCCAGATGAATCGTCAGTGTGTCAGTATATCAGACATGTGAAAGCTGGTCGGCCAATCCTTGACTTTTATTCTTGGTGCGGTGGTCCAGTGGAAAGATGCCTGGTTGCTGATGCTATGCGGATTTGCAGAATGGCGGTTCGATCCCCCGACCGGGAGATGGTGATCAACAAATTAAACTAATGGGTGCATGACTGTCGGCTAAGTTAGCGCATGGAAATTGAAGCAGCACGTTGCCAGTGCGTCCAAAAAAAAAATACATATACTGCCAGAGCCGTGCTGGAGTCAGAGTACAATGGGCATAAAAGTCTAGGATTGATTGTGGCAGATGAATCCACAGATAGTCCCATATGAATCATCAGTGTGTCAGTATATCAGACATGTGAAAGCTGGTCGGCCAATCCTTGAATTTTAGTCTTGGTGCGGAGGTCCAGTGGAAAGATGCCTGGTTGCTGATGCTATGCGGAGTTGCAGAATGGCAGTTCGATCCCCCGACCGGGAGATGGTGATCAACAAATTAAACTAATGTGTGCATGACTGTCGGCTAAGTTAGCACATGGAAATTGAATCCGCACGTTGCCAGTGCGTCATTAAAATAAAAATACATATACTGCCAGATCCGTGCTGGAGTCAGAGTACAATAGGCATAAAAGCCTAGGATTGATTATGGTAGATGCATCCAAGATAGTCCCATATGAATCGTCAGTTGGTCAGTATATCAGACATGTGAAAGCTGGTCGGCCAATCCTTGACTTTTATTCTTGGTGCGGTGGTCCAGTGGAAAGATGCCTGGTTGCTGATGCTATGCGGAGTTGCAGAATGGCGGTTCGATCCCGCGACCGGGAGATGGTGATCAACAAATTAAACTAATGGGTGCATGACCGTTGGCTAAGTTAGCACATGGAAATTGAAGCCGCACGTTGCCAGTGCGTCAATAAAATAAAAATACATATACTGTCAGAGCCGTGCTGGAGTCAGAGTACAATGGGCATAAAAGCCTAGGATTGATTGTGGCAGATGCATCCACAGATAGTCCCATATGAATCGTCAGTGTGTCACTATATTAGACATGTGAAAGTTGGTCGGCCAATCCTTGACTTTTATTCTTGGTGCGGTGGTCCAGTGGAAAGATGCCTGGTTGCTGATACTATGCGGATTTGCAGAATGGCGGTTCGATCCCCCAACCGGGAGATGGTGATCAACAAATTAAACTAATGGGTGCATGACTGTCGGCTAAGTTAGCGCATGGAAATTGAAGCAGCACGTTGCCAGTGCGTCCAAAAAAAAAATACATATACTGCCAGAGCCGTGCTGGAGTCAGAGTACAATGGGCATAAAAGCCTGGGATTGATTGTGGCAGATGCATCCACAGATAGTCCCATATGAATCGTCAGTGTGTCAGTATATCAGACATGTGAAAGCTGGTCGGCCAATCCTTGAATTTTAGTCTTGGTGCGGTGGTCCAGTGGAAAGATGCCTGGTTGCTGATGCTATGCGGAGTTGCAGAATGGCAGTTCGATCCCCCGACCGGGAGATGGTGATCAACAAATTAAACTAATGTGTGCATGACTGTCGGCTAAGTTAGCACATGGAAATTGAAGCCGCACGTTGCCAGTGCACCAATAAAATAAAAATAAATATACTGCCAGAGCAGTGCTGGAGTCAGAGTACAAGAGGCATAAAAGCCTAGGATTGATTGTGGCAGATGCATCCACAGATAGTCCCATATGAATCGTCAGTGGGTCAGTATATCAGACATGTGAAAGCTGGTCGGCCAATCCTTGACTTTTAGTCTTGGTGCGGTGGTCCTGTGGAAAGATGCCTGGTTGCTGATGCTATGCGGAGTTGCAGAATGGCAGTTAGATCCCGCAACCGGGAGATGGTGATCAACAAATTAAACTAATGGGTGCATGACTGTCGGCTAAGTTAGCATATGGAAATCGAAGCCACACATTGCCAGTGCGTCAATAAAATTAAAAATACATATACTGTCAGAGCCGTGCTGGAGTCAGAGTACAATAGTCATAAAAGCCTAGGATTGATTATGGTAGCTGCATCCAAGATAGTCCCATATGAATCGTCAGTGTGTCAGTATATCAGACATGTGAAAGCTGGTCGGCCAATCCTTGACTTTCACTCTTGGTGCGGTGTGCCAGTAGAAAGATACCTGGTTGCTTATGCTATGCGGAGTTGCAGAATGGCGGTTCGATCCCCTGACCGGGAGATGGTGATCAACAAATTAAACTAATGGGTGCATGACTGTCGGCTAAGTTAGCACATGGAAATTGAAGACACACGTGGCCAGTGCACCAATAAAATAAAAATACATATACACCGAGAGCCGTGCTGGAGTCAGAGTACAATAGGCATAAAAGCCTAGGATTGAGTGTGGCAGTGGAATCCACAGATAGTCCCATATGAATCGTCAGTGTGTCAGTGTATCAGACATGTGAAAGTTGGTCGGCCAATCCTTGACTTTTATTCTTGGTGCGGTGGTCCAGTGGAAAGATGCCTGGTTGCTGATGCTATGCGGAGTTGCAGAATGGCGGTTCGATCCCCCGACCGGTAGATGGTGGTCAACAAATTAAACTAATGGGTGCATGACTGTCGGCTAAGTTAGCATATGGAAATTGAAGCCGCACGTTCCAGTGCGTCAATAAAATTAAAAATACATATACTGTCAGAGCCGTGCTGGAGTCAGAGTACAATAGGCATAAAAGCCTAGGATTGATTGGGACAGATACATCCACAGATAGTCCCATATGAATCGTCAGTGTGTCAGTATATCAGACATGTGAAAGCTGGTCCGCCAATCCTTGACTTTCACTCTTGGTGCGGTGGGCCAGTGGAAAGATACCTGGTTGCTTATGCTATGCGGAGTTGCAGAATGGCGGTTCGATCCCCCGACCGGGAGATGGTGATCAACAAATTAAACTAATGGGTGCATGACTGTCGGCTAAGTTAGCACATGGAAATTGAAGCCGCACGTTGCCAGTGCGTCATTAAAATAAAAATACATATACTGCCAGAGCCGTGCTGGAGTCAGAGTACAATAGGCATAAAAGCCTACGATTGATTGTGGCAGATGCATCCACAGATAGTCCCAGATGAATCGTCAGTGTGTCAGTATATCAGACATGTGAAAGCTGGTCGGCCAATCCTTGACTTTTATTCTTGGTGCGGTGGTCCAGTGGAAAGATGCCTGGTTGCTGATGCTATGCGGATTTGCAGAATGGCGGTTCGATCCCCCGACCGGGAGATGGTGATCAACAAATTAAACTAATGGGTGCATGACTGTCGGCTAAGTTAGCGCATGGAAATTGAAGCAGCACGTTGCCAGTGCGTCCAAAAAAAAAATACATATACTGCCAGAGCCGTGCTGGAGTCAGAGTACAATGGGCATAAAAGTCTAGGATTGATTGTGGCAGATGAATCCACAGATAGTCCCATATGAATCATCAGTGTGTCAGTATATCAGACATGTGAAAGCTGGTCGGCCAATCCTTGAATTTTAGTCTTGGTGCGGAGGTCCAGTGGAAAGATGCCTGGTTGCTGATGCTATGCGGAGTTGCAGAATGGCAGTTCGATCCCCCGACCGGGAGATGGTGATCAACAAATTAAACTAATGTGTGCATGACTGTCGGCTAAGTTAGCACATGGAAATTGAATCCGCACGTTGCCAGTGCGTCATTAAAATAAAAATACATATACTGCCAGATCCGTGCTGGAGTCAGAGTACAATAGGCATAAAAGCCTAGGATTGATTATGGTAGATGCATCCAAGATAGTCCCATATGAATCGTCAGTTGGTCAGTATATCAGACATGTGAAAGCTGGTCGGCCAATCCTTGACTTTTATTCTTGGTGCGGTGGTCCAGTGGAAAGATGCCTGGTTGCTGATGCTATGCGGAGTTGCAGAATGGCGGTTCGATCCCGCGACCGGGAGATGGTGATCAACAAATTAAACTAATGGGTGCATGACCGTTGGCTAAGTTAGCACATGGAAATTGAAGCCGCACGTTGCCAGTGCGTCAATAAAATAAAAATACATATACTGTCAGAGCCGTGCTGGAGTCAGAGTACAATGGGCATAAAAGCCTAGGATTGATTGTGGCAGATGCATCCACAGATAGTCCCATATGAATCGTCAGTGTGTCACTATATTAGACATGTGAAAGTTGGTCGGCCAATCCTTGACTTTTATTCTTGGTGCGGTGGTCCAGTGGAAAGATGCCTGGTTGCTGATACTATGCGGATTTGCAGAATGGCGGTTCGATCCCCCAACCGGGAGATGGTGATCAACAAATTAAACTAATGGGTGCATGACTGTCGGCTAAGTTAGCGCATGGAAATTGAAGCAGCACGTTGCCAGTGCGTCCAAAAAAAAAATACATATACTGCCAGAGCCGTGCTGGAGTCAGAGTACAATGGGCATAAAAGCCTGGGATTGATTGTGGCAGATGCATCCACAGATAGTCCCATATGAATCGTCAGTGTGTCAGTATATCAGACATGTGAAAGCTGGTCGGCCAATCCTTGAATTTTAGTCTTGGTGCGGTGGTCCAGTGGAAAGATGCCTGGTTGCTGATGCTATGCGGAGTTGCAGAATGGCAGTTCGATCCCCCGACCGGGAGATGGTGATCAACAAATTAAACTAATGTGTGCATGACTGTCGGCTAAGTTAGCACATGGAAATTGAAGCCGCACGTTGCCAGTGCACCAATAAAATAAAAATAAATATACTGCCAGAGCCATGCTGGAGTCAGATTACAATAGGCATAAAAGCCTAGGATTGATTGTGGCAGATGCATCCACAGATAGTCCCATATGAATCGTCAGTGTGTCACTATATTAGACATGTGAAAGTTGGTCGGCCAATCCTTGACTTTTATTCTTGGTGCGGTGGTCCAGTGGAAAGATGCCTGGTTGCTGATGCTATGCGGATTTGCAGAATGGCGGTTCGATCCCCCGACCGGGAGATGGTGATCAACAAATTAAACTAATGGGTGCATGACTGTCGGCTAAGTTAGCGCATGGAAATTGAAGCAGCACGTTGCCAGTGCGTCCAAAAAAAAAATACATATACTGCCAGAGCCGTGCTGGAGTCAGAGTACAATGGGCATAAAAGCCTAGGATTGATTGTGGCAGATGAATCCACAGATAGTCCCATATGAATCATCAGAGTGTCAGTATATCAGACATGTGAAAGCTGGTCGGCCAATCCTTGAATTTTAGTCTTGGTGCGGAGGTCCAGTGGAAAGATGCCTGGTTGCTGATGCTATGCGGAGTTGCAGAATGGCAGTTCGATCCCCCGAGCGGGAGATGGTGATCAACAAATTAAACTAATGTGTGCATGACTGTCGGCTAAGTTAGCACATGGAAATTCAATCCGCACGTTGCCAGTGCGTCATTAAAATAAAAATACATATACTGCCAGAGCCGTGCTGGAGTCAGAGTACAATAGGCATAAAAGCCTAGGATTGATTATGGTAGATGCATCCAAGATAGTCCCATATGAATCGTCAGTGGGTCAGTATATCAGACATGTGAAAGCTGGTCGGCCAATCCTTGACTTTTATTCTTGGTGCGGTGGTCCAGTGGAAAGATGCCTGGTTGCTGATGCTATGCGGAGTTGCAGAATGGCGGTTCGATCCCGCGACCGGGAGATGGTGATCAACAAATTAAACTAATGGGTGCATGACCGTTGGCTAAGTTAGCACATGGAAATTGAAGCCGCATGTTGCCAGTGCGTCAATAAAATAAAAATACATATACTGCCAGAGCAGTGCTGGAGTCAGAGTACAAGAGGCATAAAAGCCTAGGATTGATTGTGGCAGATGCATCCACAGATAGTCCCATATGAATCGTCAGTGGGTCAGTATATCAGACATGTGAAAGCTGGTCGGCCAATCCTTGACTTTTAGTCTTGGTGCGGTGGTCCTGTGGAAAGATGCCTGGTTGCTGATGCTATGCGGAGTTGCAGAATGGCAGTTAGATCCCGCAACCGGGAGATGGTGATCAACAAATTAAACTAATGGGTGCATGACTGTCGGCTAAGTTAGCATATGGAAATCGAAGCCACACATTGCCAGTGCGTCAATAAAATTAAAAATACATATACTGTCAGAGCCGTGCTGGAGTCAGAGTACAATAGTCATAAAAGCCTAGGATTGATTATGGTAGCTGCATCCAAGATAGTCCCATATGAATCGTCAGTGTGTCAGTATATCAGACATGTGAAAGCTGGTCGGCCAATCCTTGACTTTCACTCTTGGTGCGGTGTGCCAGTGGAAAGATACCTGGTTGCTTATGCTATGCGGAGTTGCAGAATGGCGGTTCGATCCCCTGACCGGGAGATGGTGATCAACAAATTAAACTAATGGGTGCATGACTGTCGGCTAAGTTAGCACATGGAAATTGAAGACACACGTGGCCAGTGCACCAATAAAATAAAAATACATATACACCGAGAGCCGTGCTGGAGTCAGAGTACAATAGGCATAAAAGCCTAGGATTGAGTGTGGCAGTGGAATCCACAGATAGTCCCATATGAATCGTCAGTGTGTCAGTGTATCAGACATGTGAAAGTTGGTCGGCCAATCCTTGACTTTTATTCTTGGTGCGGTGGTCCAGTGGAAAGATGCCTGGTTGCTGATGCTATGCGGAGTTGCAGAATGGCGGTTCGATCCCCCGACCGGTAGATGGTGGTCAACAAATTAAACTAATGGGTGCATGACTGTCGGCTAAGTTAGCATATGGAAATTGAAGCCGCACGTTCCAGTGCGTCAATAAAATTAAAAATACATATACTGTCAGAGCCGTGCTGGAGTCAGAGTACAATAGGCATAAAAGCCTAGGATTGATTGGGACAGATACATCCACAGATAGTCCCATATGAATCGTCAGTGTGTCAGTATATCAGACATGTGAAAGCTGGTCCGCCAATCCTTGACTTTCACTCTTGGTGCGGTGGGCCAGTGGAAAGATACCTGGTTGCTTATGCTATGCGGAGTTGCAGAATGGCGGTTCGATCCCCCGACCGGGAGATGGTGATCAACAAATTAAACTAATGGGTGCATGACTGTCGGCTAAGTTAGCACATGGAAATTGAAGCCGCACGTTGCCAGTGCGTCATTAAAATAAAAATACATATACTGCCAGAGCCGTGCTGGAGTCAGAGTACAATAGGCATAAAAGCCTACGATTGATTGTGGCAGATGCATCCACAGATAGTCCCAGATGAATCGTCAGTGTGTCAGTATATCAGACATGTGAAAGCTGGTCGGCCAATCCTTGACTTTTATTCTTGGTGCGGTGGTCCAGTGGAAAGATGCCTCGTTGCTGATGCTATGCGGAGTTGCAGAATGGCGGTTCGACACCCCGACCGGGAGATGGTGATTAACAAATTAAACTAATGGGTGCATGACTGTCGGCTAAGTTAGCACATGGAAATTGAAGCCGCACGTTGCCAGTGCGTCATTAAAATAAAAATACATATACTGCCAGAGCCGTGCTGGAGTCAGAGTACAATAGGCATAAAAGCCTAGGATTGATTATGGTAGATGCATCCAAGATAGTCCCATATGAATCGTCAGTGGGTCAGTATATCAGACATGTGAAAGCTGGTCGGCCAATCCTTGACTTTTATTCTTGGTGCGGTGGTCCAGTGGAAAGATGCCTGGTTGCTGATGCTATGCGGAGTTGCAGTATGGCGGTTCGATCCCGCGACCGGGAGATGGTGATCAACAAATTAAACTAATGGGTGCATGACCGTTGGCTAAGTTAGCACATGGAAATTGAAGCCGCACGTTGCCAGTGCGTCAATAAAATAAAAATACATATACTGCCAGAGCAGTGCTGGAGTCAGAGTACAAGAGGCATAAAAGCCTAGGATTGATTGTGGCAGATGCATCCACAGATAGTCCCATATGAATCGTCAGTGGGTCAGTATATCAGACATGTGAAAGCTGGTCGGCCAATCCTTGACTTTTAGTCTTGGTGCGGTGGTCCTGTGGAAAGATGCCTGGTTGCTGATGCTATGCGGAGTTGCAGAATGGCAGTTAGATCCCGCAACCGGGAGATGGTGATCAACAAATTAAACTAATGGGTGCATGACTGTCGGCTAAGTTAGCATATGGAAATCGAAGCCACACATTGCCAGTGCGTCAATAAAATTAAAAATACATATACTGTCAGAGCCGTGCTGGAGTCAGAGTACAATAGTCATAAAAGCCTAGGATTGATTATGGTAGCTGCATCCAAGATAGTCCCATATGAATCGTCAGTGTGTCAGTATATCAGACATGTGAAAGCTGGTCGGCCAATCCTTGACTTTCACTCTTGGTGCGGTGTGCCAGTGGAAAGATACCTGGTTGCTTATGCTATGCGGAGTTGCAGAATGGCGGTTCGATCCCCTGACCGGGAGATGGTGATCAACAAATTAAACTAATGGGTGCATGACTGTCGGCTAAGTTAGCACATGGAAATTGAAGACACACGTGGCCAGTGCACCAATAAAATAAAAATACATATACACCGAGAGCCGTGCTGGAGTCAGAGTACAATAGGCATAAAAGCCTAGGATTGAGTGTGGCAGTGGAATCCACAGATAGTCCCATATGAATCGTCAGTGTGTCAGTGTATCAGACATGTGAAAGTTGGTCGGCCAATCCTTGACTTTTATTCTTGGTGCGGTGGTCCAGTGGAAAGATGCCTGGTTGCTGATGCTATGCGGAGTTGCAGAATGGCGGTTCGATCCCCCGACCGGTAGATGGTGGTCAACAAATTAAACTAATGGGTGCATGACTGTCGGCTAAGTTAGCATATGGAAATTGAAGCCGCACGTTGCCAGTGCGTCAATAAAATTAAAAATACATATACTGTCAGAGCCGTGCTGGAGTCAGAGTACAATAGGCATAAAAGCCTAGGATTGATTGGGACAGATACATCCACAGATAGTCCCATATGAATCGTCAGTGTGTCAGTATATCAGACATGTGAAAGCTGGTCCGCCAATCCTTGACTTTCACTCTTGGTGCGGTGATCCAGTGGAAAGATACCTGGTTGCTTATGCTATGCGGAGTTGCAGAATGGCGGTTCGATCCCCCGACCGGGAGATGGTGATCAACAAATTAAACTAATGGGTGCATGACTGTCGGCTAAGTTAGCACATGGAAATTGAAGCCGCACGTTGCCAGTGCGTCATTAAAATAAAAATACATATACTGCCAGAGCCGTGCTGGAGTCAGAGTACAATAGGCATAAAAGCCTACGATTGATTGTGGCAGATGCATCCACAGATAGTCCCAGATGAATCGTCAGTGTGTCAGTATATCAGACATGTGAAAGCTGGTCGGCCAATCCTTGACTTTTATTCTTGGTGCGGTGGTCCAGTGGAAAGATGCCTCGTTGCTGATGCTATGCGGAGTTGCAGAATGGCGGTTCGACACCCCGACCGGGAGATGGTGATTAACAAATTAAACTAATGGGTGCATGACTGTCGGCTAAGTTAGCACATGGAAATTGAAGCCGCACGTTGCCAGTGCGTCAATAAAATAAAAATACATATACTGCAAGAGCCGTGCTGGAGTCAGAGTACAATAGGCATAAAAGCCTAGGATTGATTGTGGCAGATGCATCCACAGATAGTCCCATATAAATTGTCAGTGTGTCAGTATATCAGACATGTGAAAGCTGGTCAGCCAATCCTTGACTTTTAGTCTTGGTGCGGCGGTCCAGTGGAAAGATGCCTGGTTGCTGATGCTATGCGGAGTTGCAGAATGGCGGTTCGATCCACCGACCAGGAGATGGTGATCAACAAATTAAACTAAAGGGTGCATGACTGTCGGCTAAGTTAGCACATGGAAATTGAAGCCGCACGTTGCCCGTGCGTCAATAAAATAAAAATACATACATACATACATACATACATACATACCAGTGCCAGTTCCGTTAATTTGTCACTTTATAAATCCATAACTTGTATACAATATTAATCTACATCAACGGACAATCTATCAGTCCTTAGATCTGCCTAATAAAAGCGATATAGAATTCTCATATCGTTTCTACATATATGGCTAAATTGAACCTATTGTTGCGTTTTGAATGGCATAATTATTTGGGCAAAAAAACTATCATTAATTCCATCCTTCACTCCCTCTATCCTTCCTTCGCTCCATCCATCCTATCTTCCTGTCGTTCGTTCGTTCATTCGTTCGTTCGTTCATTCCATCTTTCCTCCCATCCTTGCATTCTTCCTTCTTTCAATCATTCTGTTCTGCCATCCTTCCATCACTCCTTCATTCCTTCATTCCAGCTTTTATTCCTTCCATCTGTCATTCCTTCCATCTCTCATTCCTTGTATCTTTCATTCATTCCGGCGTTCAATTCCTCCATCTTTCATTCCATCCATCTTTCATTCATCTCAGCTTTCAGTCCTTCCAGCATTCATTCTCTCCATCTTTCATTCCTTCCATCTTTCATTCCTTCTATCTTTCATTCCATCCATCTTCCCATCATTCCATCTTTCCGTCCTTCCATTTTTCCATCCTTCCATCTTTCTGTCCTTTCACTTTTCTGCCCTTCCATCCTTCCATCCATTTCCCTCCTCCATCTCTCCTCCCGGATTTCCTTCCATCCTTGGATTGTTGGCTGGTTGGTGGGTGGGTGGGCGGGTGTGTTGATTGGCTGGTTGGTTGGTTAGTTGGTTGGTTGGTTGGTCGGTCGGTCGGTCGGTCGGTCGGTCGGTCGGTCGGTCGGTCGGTCGGTCGGTCGGTCGGTCGGTCGGTCGGTCGGTCGATCGGTTGGTTGACTGGTTGGCTGGTTGGTTGGGTGATTGATTGGCTGTTTGGCTGGTTGGTGGTGGGTGGTAGGGTGGTAGGGTGGTGGGTTGGTGGGGTGCTGTGATGGTGAGTGCGTTAGGTGGCTGGTTGGCTGATTGGTTGGTTGGTCGGTCGGTCGGGTGGTTGATTGATTAATTGATTGGTTGGTTGATTCGGTGATTGGGTAATTGGTTCAGTCCGCCCACCCTTCGTTACTTCTATCCTTGTATCATTCAATCATGCGATCTGTTAATTCATTCATCTGTTTTGGAGAGGAAATTACTCACAGAAAATGATTTTATTTTCAAAGCGAAGATGCTCTTTGAGATCAATACCAATATAAACTTTTGACATTCAGATCAAAGATTCCGAAATAAAGCCATCAGTCACCTATTATATATTATAACATTGAAAATGTCACTACCACCTTTCAAATTAATTCACTGTTCACATCCAAGTCAGATTAATAGTTCTGTTAGAGCCATTGAGCAGTCCACTGCCAAGCCATTGAAATCTTTAACACCTTTCCAAAGTGAAACCGGCTCATTTATCCATAGCACAATTCGTCCAGAATGCATTATTACAATGAATTATAACACCTTATTGGCGGCGTGTACCTCTAAGTAAATGACTTAGTAGCTTTAAAGAAAAGTCTCAAAAACATTCACTTGCCCAATAAATAGTAGGGCACATGTTGGACTGGTAGATTTGTCAAATAGGCAGCAGAAGACGTGTATCAACACGAAACGCGTCCAGCCATCTGACGGTGTAAAACTTTCTACTGCTGTGTATTGCTGTATTGCTGTGAGTAATTTAAAACTATTTATATTGATATTCTTGTATTGGCCGTATTTAAATATTAAATATTATCATGTCACTAATCATTATTACTAATCACATTTCTCTTATTTCGGCTTTGGTAAATTAAGCCCTCTTGGATTTGAAAAATATATATACAGACAGACTAACTGACAAACCTACCACGTGCAGAGTGTGCGCCTGGTAGCATTTTGAGTTGTCTGGCTGCATTGGAGTTTGATTGATTGATTGATTGATTGATTGATTGATTGATTGATTGATTGATTGATTGATTGATTGATTGATTGATAGTCTGCTTTGGTTGGTTGCGTGATCTGATTGATTACTTTATTGGTTGTTTGCTTGATTTGACTGGTTGCTTGATTTGATAGGTTGCTTGACTTGGTTTAATGTTTTATTTGTTGTTTGATCTGATTGGTTGCATGATTTGTTTGTTTGATCCGACTGGTGCATGATTTGTTGCTTGAATTGATGGGTTGCATGATCGATTGCTTGAATTGCTTGGTTGCTTTATCTGATTGATTGCTTGATTGGTTGTTTGAGTTGTTGGTTGATTTGAGTTGTTGATGTATATGATTGGTTGCCGTATCTGATTAGTTGTTGTATTTGATTGGTTGCTTGACTTGATTGTCTGCTGGATTTGATTGATTGCAGGATGTGATTGCTGGCATGAATTGATTGTTTTTATCTGGTTGGTTGCGTGATTTGTTTGATTTGATTGGTTGCACGATTTGTTTTGATCTGATTGGTTGCCAGATCGGATGTTTGATCTGATTGGTTGCGTCATTTGTTGTTTAACATGGTTGGTTGGACATTGGTTGCTTGAATGGATTGGCTGCGTGATTGACAACGTAAAATGGATTGGTTGCGTGATTGATTGGTTGTTTGATCTGATTGGTTGCGTGATTGATTGCTTGCATTGATTGGTTGCCTGATTCGTTGCTTTAATTGATTGGCTGCGTGATTGATTGTTTGAATTGATTGGCTGCGTGATTTATTGCTTGAATCGATTGGTTGTGTGTTTGGTTGCTTGAATTGATTAGGTGTGTAATTGGTTGTTTGTATAGTTACTAGCTTGATTGATTGGCTGATTTGACTGATATTTTGATTAGTTGTTTGATTGGTTGTGTGATCTTATTGGTTGCATGATTGGTTGCTTGATTTGAGTAGGTGTTTGATTGGTTTCTCTAGTTGAGGGTTTGATTGATTGGCTGCATGTCTATTTGATTGGTTGTGATTGTAATTGTGATTATGATTGTGATTGATTGGCTGATTGTGATTGATTGACTGATTGTGATTGATTGCCTGATAGTGATAGCCTGGTTAGACCGTGCAAGGGTAGACGAAGGGTTGGTGATGATTCTTATTCACACCATCCATCATCCACCCATGCAGGCCTGGTCAAGGTATACTACATGTTAATCCAATGCTTTCACCACCTGGGTGTGATAAACAAGCATATGGACAGCGACACCGTGCCAAATGGCCATGGTCGAAAGGTCAAGAGTCTGACTGACTTCTGCAAACCGGCCATGCCAGATGCTGAGGTCCACTTCGACATTCGTAATGTCAACTTCGAATGGGCTAAAGCAATGATTAAAACATGGGTTCGCCACTATAACTGTCAACTAGTTGTATTCCGTCCTGAGCTAATCTCAGCCCAAGCTCTTCCAAATTTAGACCTCGGTCGGCCATGTCCACAGCAATCCATTGGGCCAAAACAATTATCTCAGAAACTTGGATCACAATGCCATCTCAGCATTTTATGATTTTATTAGACCACTTGATCCGAATAATCAGCTTGTTACTTAACTCCAAATGCTACCCCTGTTATCAAACCAAAACAAGATGCAAATTTAGTACAATCCGCTCATCCCAAAAGGTGGATACATTCACATGCAGAGATCTTACCACCACTAAAACGTCCAGATAAACGACTGTCGCCCATTAACTCTCTTCCTGGTACATCCAGTGACCACAGTATTTACATTCCAGCAGATTCCTCTATGATCCCTCTACCAGACTCAACTCAAACGGCGCTGCCATTCTCTCTTGAGGATTTCCTGCTCTTCCGCAGAGCGTGGTCAAATGCCATAGGTGCTAGCAAACAGCCTGGCCCCAAATACCCAAGCTGCACAAAAGGTTTCTCAACCATGGTTCACGCCGTCTCCGTGCTCTAAACCAAAGAAGCTCACTCCCTTGGAACAAAATAAGTTCTGGAAGTTCAGAAATGAGTCCACCAATAGGCCATATTGGCAACTTCCTATTCTTAACAAAAATATCAAACTTGAGTCGGATTAATGTCTATCCCCATCCAGATGCTCACGTTGCCTGTTTCCCTTGAGCATCGATTAATGATCTCAGAACGATCAGTAATAAGCACCCAGGGAAATTTCAACCTGAGAAAGTAGTCCTCATCATAGGAATACATGATAGGGATAATCTGATCTCCGCCTCAGAGAGTCAACTTAGGCTACTATTCGGCATGGTAAGAAAGAAATTTCCCAAGTCTATGATCTACCTAACTGAAATAAATTTCTCTGCTACCTCGATCCCTCAGCAAAAGAAAGCACTCGTTGCAATTAATCGTACTGCCGCATCAAGCAAGGCCAATTCCACTGAGATTGTTGTCATACCCAGTCTTTCTTTGACAGAATTCGAAGTGCGTCGTGACACTATTTATTGAACTGAGAGGATTACGATTTGCATGTATAAGAACTGGCTTGCAGCCCCTGATTTAAACTAGACTCGGGTCAAGGTACCAACGACCCAGAAATGGGACTGGGTAGTAATATTGTAAACTTAACTGGCTCCACATTAGGCGACGCAGAACAGCACTGCCACCGCTTAATTTCGGCCTGACTTGTGTCCCAACACCGAAACCTAAAACAGGTTTGGATGCAGATTTAGATAATGGCTTTACTGAAACCGCCGAATTTGGTCACCGTGTGAAATTGGCAGATTATTTTCGAACCTCCAATCATAATATTCCACCATTCATTGAGAAAGCCAGCCGGGCTCCAAATTTAAAACGTGTTGACCCAGCAATCGGTGAAAGTATAACACTTTACTCTGAACGTATTAAAAATGCTACATATCCAAATAATCAGCAAAATGTACCATATGACCAACGCCAGGCCACATTACGTTATCGAGAAAACATGTGTAACAGAGTGATTTCTGTGTCAGAGAATTCATTTTAAATAATTACAGTCTTTGTGAAATTTAGCACATTTTGCCTTCTATTGGCAGGGGGGAACTTTTTGTTAAGTTGTGTTTGGTTAGGAAAACTTTAAGTCAGGTGATATTTTTAGCGCCTAAATGGAAATGGACATACAAACAAGATCCAGGGAGGTTTTGGTGTAGGAATTTGCTTTTGGAAAATATCATTATTCGATTTAAAAAGGGTTTGGTTTTGGTGAAATTTAGGTTGGTATGCCTTGTTAAATATCTAGGTATTACATAGTTTGAAGCTGGTGATGCAGGTAGGTAGTTATAATATGATGGGAGTTGCATTATTTTGGCTTGTGGAGCAGGTTGGGTACGGGTCGATTTCGAAGGTATGTAAATTGGCCCGAAGAAGTCTGTAAATTTTGCCATTCCAATACTTGATTCGATCTTAACATGATGTTGCCCTGAGAAGAGTCCTTGACGTAGAGGAAATGTTCCGCTAATGAGGTGAGTTAGATTTGAAGTGGCTTTTAATGTGGGGATTAATGTAAGGAATGGCTAAATTAAATGGGATATATATATATATATATATATATATATATATATATATATATATATATATATATATATATATATATATATATATATATTTTATTTTTTTTTGTCGGTTCCGTATTTGCTCATGTATGTTTTTTTCTGGATTTCAGATTATTATGTGTTGGTTTGTTCGTCAGGGGGTGGGGGGCGGTGGGGGGGGGTCGTTGGAAGTTTAGGTTAAGGCACCATATGGATAGTAGAATTGGTTCCCTGTGTTGTCTTTTTCCTCCATTTCTGAGTGTAACAGGCTGGCCTGCACTGAGGAGAGTTGGTTGGTTTGGGATATTGGAAATTTAGGTTAAAGCACAGTGTTTTAGGCAAGATAGATAATTGAGAAATTAGACTTAATGAAAGTTTATTTGCTTAGGTGAGTTTCTTGACGTATCTGGAATAGGGTGATCCAGGATTGATGGGTAAGCCATTTGTGTTAGAATCATGATGAAGGTATGTGTTTTTGTTAGTAATTTTTTAAAACCCAGATATCAAACGACAATGTACATATAATTTAAGCCTCAGGGATGGTTGGTTAATTAAAAAATAATTGGACTGGAATTTGTTGCTGCCTAAGGCGGTAAGGAATTCGAGTTGACTTAGTTTCAAAATATTCACCCGTTTTTCTGTATGGTAGTTATGCGATTTTCGACACTGGATTTCTGGTTTCTATATGTTGTTGGTGCATGCTTCTAATACATTTTTAATGCTGTGATGTTATGTCAATATGACATGGGCTTCGCATTTGTAAGACTTTGCCTTGGCTCTAGTCAAGTCGTCCCCTGGTTTAGGAAAGTAAAATTTCCTTTCCGCATGCTCTGATCCAGTTGGTACCAGACATATGTCATTTTTGATGGCATATGCCACAGATGCTGGGAGCATTTCCTGTCCAGGTTATCCCCTTTACAAATTACCTGTCTAAATTATTCAGTTATCTTGAGAAAAAAATCATTTTAGGTGACATATGCCAAAAGCAGATTTATTTCGGATCCGTTGTATGATTTGCCCATTATTCATTAATCAGTAAGCAGGTTTAACTACTCACAAGCGTCACTTGTAGCATGCCCTTCCCATTCACATCCCATTCAAATTTATACATGTGGATGCATTGTTGTACATATTTCAGGTATCCATATGTACACCTATTACATACTTATTTAACTGTATACTGATTGCGGTAACACTGGTGATGTTTTTGAGAGGATTTCTAGTATCACAGGTGGACACGTGGACATGGGGAACATCTGGAAGCACCATGTGCAGAGGTATTTGCTGCACAGATGGTTTTTGGATGGATGTTCTATGTGTAGTCGATCATCTGTATACTAGAGCATTAGTATTCAGTTTACCGCCTGGATAGTATAGTATGTGTTATTAATGGATATTTGTATTTTTCTTTCTTCCTCTTTTATTTTTTTTTGCGTGATATTGCATCAGGCGATTGAGTTGGCATTTAATTGATTTGTGATGGCTTTTGCCTTGGATTGAGTCAGCATTTGATTGATTTGGGATGGCTTTTGCCTTGGATTGAATCGGCATTTGATTGATTTGGATTAGAAGAGCTACTTGATATGACGTTGTTTTGACTTTCAAGTTTATCTTGTGTGGGATGTTGAGTGGAAAACCGTATGGATGAAGTGTATGTCTTAGCAATGGATATCTAGAGACCATTGGATAGCTCTGTGTGAGCGATACTCAACAGAACGTGTGGTGATACACTTTTCTGTTTGATCATTCATCAACAGTTTTGCATTCATTTTTCTGGAATTGTTTGAACACAGGTTGAAACGAAATTAGTAAAGATTATTTGTTCTTTAGGAACACTGTTATAAACAATGTCTCTTATTTGAAGGGAATGGTGGTGTAGTTTCACTATATTGTTAAAATTAAACTATGTCTCCTCATTGAAGAGCATGATGTTGGGTTAGTTATCATTTAAATGTAAGCTGTAAAGAAAATTTAAAGAAAGTTTATTATTAATGTAAATTGTAAACTTATAGAAGAACATGTGATATGGAACCAGCTATGTTGTTGTTTTACTTTCTTACCTGCTCGGTTAATCACCATTAATTTGACACCTGTCCACATCCTTAACCATAAAAGAACCCGTGAATAGGTAATCTGCATTTCATTTAAATGGATAACATCTGGTTCATAAAATTCCACTTTTGAGGAAGTCTCGGTTTACAGAATTTGAATTGTCAGTGTGTCAGGAAGAATTGAATGCCAGACTAATTGAGGTGAATGAGTATTTATTACAGGAGAATTTGTCTGAACCGATAGTTTTGACTGTTCATTGGTACACATGTATTGTACATACTCATACCAGGAAGATATTTGATATAAGTCAAAGAATGGTGGTAAGATCTTATCATTATTTCGTCTTTATCATGGCCTACATGCTAAATCAGATATTAAACTGAAATTTGTAGTAAAGGTCTTTCTCACAGAAAGTCATTAACTCCTGGAATATTCTAGTGTATTAGCATTTTGACCATTGAACCAATCATGGCAAAAGCTGCTGAACTTATGAAGTTAAAAGAACAGTTGAGGAAATTAAAACATGAAAATGAAGAGCTTAAGGAAAATCGGATATTGATTACAGTGAGCATCCCCGGGTGGTGTATCGTGCGACAGAATGAATGATAGGTCATTTACGCGGGGTCAGAAACAAATGCTCCTAGATGAGTGGATAAACATGAAAGCCTATATGAAATTACATACTTTGTCAGAAATTAGTGCTTATCATTTTATCCAGGAGCATTTAGTTGGAATTGCTAAATTAGAGATAGAGGCGTGTGACTCATCATTAAATTCCACAGATGATGTTTTCAAGATTCTGTGACAGGTATTTAATGAAACTGGTAATACACATCAAAGTAGACAAGATTTCCATCGAAGAAAACAAGGCAACAAATAGAACATAGAACATTTCAGAGTTTTCTCATGATTTAATTATTCAAGGAGATCGAGATGCCGCTTTGAAGTCGCAATTGGCTGAGGAAGTTACAGATGCTGGATTGTCATGTGAATTATATCGTCGACTATCTGAATACAAAGAAGATGATTTTTTGATCTTCATGATTGGGCAATCGAGTGGGAAAAGTGAGGTAAGAGAGTGAGTCATAGAACAGAGGTGAGTAGGGATGAGTATGTTTGTGAGTCTCAAGCTTCATTGGATAGGTCTGAGGTAAGGGCTCTAAAGAAGCAATTAGATGCATTGGAATTACGATTCCAGCAGCAGGAGAAAGTTAACAAATCTACTAACAATAAGTTAGAGACAATCCTGCAACCTGTAAGAGGCAGACAAGACAAGGTTAATACCTCTGCCCATCATGATTCTCCACGTAAATGTAATGAGTGTGGTAGTACTGACCATTCAATTGCGCGTTGCCCCAAGAGGATAGAGACCAATCGATCATATACTCAGGGGCAATATACCAACAATCGAGGTCAGCATTCCAACAACTGGACAGGTCTTTATCTCAGGCATATACGGAAAGGTACCTAGCCTAGGCTGCATCCTATGTGGGGAACTGGACGTCCGTCCAGCGTGGCGGGGACAGGGAACCACACCAGAAAGGCCAAAGGGTACAAGTGCCCCTTTCCCTTTTCCCGACGCCGTACGGAAACAGCTAAATCTACAGACTTCATCTACACGTAATAGCAGTAGATATTATTAAGAGAGCAGGATGCCCGAATTGTCGTCTGTCACGAGTAGGATTTTGTTACCGAAAGATTGAATTCGACAATGGATTGATCAAAGTTACGACAGCATCCGACAGGTAATCGGCACTCTAAAGTAACTCTGTCCCACCCCCGGGCTCGGCCATTGCAGAGTGAAATACCCTCAGTGTTCGATAAAATTGACATTCACGCCTCCTCTCCCCCCCCCCTTCCCGCACCTGGCGGCCATAAACACGTCCCCTTCACCACAGCGCAAGTATCATCCACAGAGAACCAGGCACGCATATCAGATTCAAATCACCAACATGACAGAAACACAGACACTCAGGTTGACTGTATTCACAATCTCCGAACGACGGCATTGTAAATTGTAATAACTTTGCGAGTTGTATTATAATTTAACCATTATTAAATGGTATTAATGTGTCTGGTCTAGGCCGGGATGGAGCTAGTTCTACCCATTGAGGAGAATGCTTGGCCAGCCCTCCCGCTCGGAAAACACAGCTATCTTGATGGGATCAGTAACGTTGATCTACCACCTGAATAGATCTGTTTAAACCACACATCAAATTACTTACAACTTTACTGTTAAATTTTTGATTAAGAACACAACTGCTCTACCGTGCTACAAATCATTAGTGCACAGGCCGGTAAAGCGGCATACAAAATCTGACAGTAAAATTACAGAGAGAATTTCAAAAATTCTCTTCTTGCGTTCCATAATCAACACGGGCTAAGAACTACCTATTACAGACACCTACCAAGATGCATGTTAAAGAACGCGCGCAAATATGGGGCATTATAAAGATCTTGATGTAACATATATATTTCTATCTCTCGCTTCTGCAACAGACTACACCTCAGCAGCAGCATTTTGGCCATCGCCATAAACAGCATATATACACCTGTGCAAAAGTTAAGCACCAGCAAAAACAATAGAACGTAGAAACATGATGGTACAACTAGGCTGCCATACTTTTTGTCCCCGCGTTAGCTGACATAATTCCAAGTACGAAATGCACATGCATGCATGACTTCACGCCGCGTGATGTCCGTGCGTGGCGGGAAACAGCACACGTGTTCAGTTATGTAAAAGTCCAGTTTGAGGTGTAGAACATTACATACAGATTTAGGCGACAAGATTAGGAATTGTGTGTTCATGACCGTGGTTTATTTGTACAGAGAGAATTAGCTCTTGATTGTGAACCGCTATGGCAAGACGAAGGTTAAGTGATCGTGTGAAATGGCAAATCATAGGCATGCATACCACTGGTATGTCATGCAGAGAGGTTGGCAGACAGCTGAACATTAACCATACTGTAATCAGTCGTTTGATTGCAAAACATGGGCAAACTAACGAGGTGAAGGACAGGCCTAGATCTGGAAGACCGAAGAAGACTACTGCCCGTGATGATCGAGCCCTAGTACGCCTTGTTAGGAGATCTCCATTCACCAACAGCAGAGTGCTCAGCCAGCAATGGGAAACGCGCAATAGAGTGTCAATGTCTACCGTCAAAAGGAGACTGTACGCTGCTGGCATGAAAGCTAGGAGACCTGTCAGACGTCCTCTCCTCACTGCACACCACAAAGAGGAGCGTCTGAGGTGGTGCAACGAAAGAAGACACTGGAACATGAGATCCTGGAGACGGGTACACTGGTCCGATGAAAGTCGGTTCCTGCTTCATGCCACAGATGGTCGAACTCGTGTATGGAGGTCCAGACAGACGCACGGCGTACGACCAACGTAACATCATGGAAGAAGTTCCATTTGGTGGAGGTTCCGTTATGATATGGGGGTGCATCTCATTTGATTGTAAGCTGGATCTGTTGACTGTACCTGGAACACTAAATGGACAAAGATATCAAGATTCCATACTGGATAGAGTTGTGGTCCCTCATTTTGTAAACCATGCACCTGGAACCCATCCTATATTCATGAATGACAACGCCCGACCACATCGTGCTAGAGCTGTGCATGAATACCTCCGCCAGAATGCCATCGAAACCCTACCATGGCCAGCAAGGAGCCCTGACATGAACCCTATTGAGCATATCTGGGACATTCTGGGAAACATGGTGAGAAGGAGGGATCCTCCTGTGCAGAACCTACAGGAATTAACAGACGCACTCCATCTTGAATGGCAACGAATACCACAATGGCGTATCAGTCGGTTGGTGACCAGCATGAGACGTCGTGTCCAGGCCGTCATCCAGGCACAAGGTGGATATACCCGGTATTAATAATGACAGTCTCAAACTCGTGCACAGATGTTAAACTTCGTTTTCAGACACCATTAATGACAATCTAGCCACGTAGGTCAACTGTAGGGCAATAGTTGTCAGTTGTGTCAACGTAACCATATTCAGGCCTCGTTTTCAAGTTCAAACAAAAACATACAGTGTTTCCCCACCATCATAATCAGCATTCCTCTAGTTGCATTATTACCTCTTGCACTAAGATGGATGGGTACATAAATGTTTATGCTATTGCTTTCTTCATAGCACATGAATATACCCTCGCATGTGCGTAAAAATAGGGTGGTGCTTAACTTTTGCACAGGTGTATACATTTGCGATCAACAACGTGCTTTTTATAGCTATGTGACATTTACTGTTATTTCCAGTAAGTTGGATCAAGCGCTTTAAACGAGCCGCTCAAAGACCCGACTACCACAGCGTGATGGAGGAGTGGCGAGGGTGAGACCGGGAGATTACCGCTGACGTCACGTGGCTCCCACACACCCCTTCAGGTGCTCAGGCCTAAAATTAAAATAGGCAAGTTATAAGCATCCAATCTGGAAAACCGCCTCACACTAATTAAAAGGTGAGGCTCCGCAAAGAAAAAGTAGTACCACGTTTCTATGTTGATCGAAGGCAGTTAAAATGTCCGAAATTAAGACAAGTTTAATGAGCCATTCTTCCTATAATTAAAAGTACTCCTTTTATACGGGAAGAATTAATCCCTAGACATCTAGCCCAGAAAACGAGGAAACCTTCACATAAGAATGACCGAATCACCTGTTAAAACTTTTAGGTGTGGTCATCCGCCATCTGTGACGTCACCAAATAGTATAAAAGGAGGAAGCACGCTCTGAAACTTTGTCTTCCCATCAAAACTCGACACCAGGGAAGAACATAGCATTAGGCTGCATTCGTGTCTCAAACCAAATTCTGCTGTTTTTCTTATTATTATTTCATTATTATATTTGGCCTGGAAAGTTATAAACAATGAAGAGATAGGGCATTAGGTTTTGAATAAGGTTCCCGCAACCAATTACCATGCGGGAACAAGATGTCACTCCTTGAAGACGTAGCATTATCGGATTCGTCTGAAGAAGAATCGGTAGCAGTTCCAAACCGGTTCCCATGTAACTCGTTGTTAGCTAGCGGAGAGCCATGTACCAGAACTTTCACTAGAAAATCCGACTGCACACTTCATGTTAATAAGGATCATCTCCTCCAGTCAGCCTTTGTGTGACGTGCCAGTATCTCTACACCGCTACCCGCTACAGGGCGACACACGTGATCTGTTATCATCACCGTGTATTGGAAGTGACGTTAGTTCCTGGAGAAGAGAACGAGGATCATGCCGTTTTAGCTACCCGTTTCGAATCTCGGCTTCTGGTCAAAGTTCTTCCGACCGAGAAAATGGTCTGCACGAAGAACACTACTCGTAGATATCCCATTAGCCATCGTCTTCCCGCAGCTAACGTAAGCAACGTACCGACAGCCAGACGTGAAATCCTGCCCACAGCCATGTCTGGAAGCGTTATGCCGGTACCAGTCACTTCATCCACACTAGTCCTGAAGCAGAGTAAGAAGCAAAAGTCTCCCGCCGAATCCATTTCGGCAGCACCCGCATCAGTTATTAGTCATCCGGCTACGGTCACTACACCCGCCACCGTAGTGTCTAAGACAGTGTTAGCCAGTCAGCCGATTTCGGTAGTGATTACAACACCTACAGAAATAGACATTCCAAGTTACCGGCAGTCACCATCTCCGCCCGATCTTACTATAGATGAGGGACCAGGTCCGTCGCAGCCTGTGACAATTAGTGTAACTCTGACCCGTGTTATTCATCATCCACCTCCTCGCCTCTCTGACCCAGCAATCAGAAAGGGAACCACGCCGGAATGTCCATACGTGGGAAAGAGATGGATCGCCCACACACAGGATATTCAGCCATAATGCAATAATGTCACAATCCCGTCATGCAGTCTCAGCTACGTTGAGGCTGCCTGATAAACCAACTTTTAAGTTATTATTACTATATATCTTATTTTTCTTATTATTTTTCTTCCTGTCTCAGATGTCAGGACGAATATGGGGCCAGCGAGACCTGCCCTTTGCGGACCCGCAATAATGGGCCGCAAATATGTATTTTATATAATAATAATAATAAGTCATACGTGTTGCGTACCCCTTTATTTACCCGGGGTGTGCAAGTAATTCGGTGTGATTTAATAAATACATCGTGAGGGTATGTTACATGGTCTATATATACATTGTCTTTTTCTTATTATATTTTTATATATATTTAAAAACTTAAATTGTGGTACGTTGGAGCTTGGGTGTTCTCTGCGGAGATCATGATTATCCGCACTCAGAGAGAACATCCATGCGAGCTATTGTTTAGAATCATCTACTAAATAAAGTTACAGCACGCACTGTAATATTAATAATAAAAAAGAAAAAAAAAGAAAGGCCTGGAAAAATATTTCCAGGTCAAAATTGAAAACTAAATGTATGCCTCCCCCTCCTATTGGCACCTCTATGTGCTCTGTCTCTTGAATACGCGTCTATTGCAGCACTACTCCTTGCCGGCCACACGCCTACCCGGGAAGTCTATAATTCCCGCCTAGCATACGTCCATGTGTCGATCCATCATGCGCGATCATTTGCCATGGATGTCAAGCTAGGAGGGGTGGGGGTGGTGTAGTTTGGAATGACCAGTCTGATACCGACCATACAAGCTAAGCTGGGTACGCACCGCCTATCCTGGATTCGTGTCCTGAACACGCCCCCCCCCCCACCTCCACTGGGTAGAGCCATACGCTTATATAGGCCTATGGGAGAGATAGCGTGGCGAAAAACGATTAAGTTCGTTAAAACGCATGATGCGTATGCACGCCGGGACGCTTTTTTGATAGAGTATGAGGTTACGACCAAGATAGGATGGTCCTTTCAGTGTACCGAGATGGTACCCTGTAATCCTTATTGATTTCCTGTTCCCGTTAAATTGGATTGATCAAGATCATAATTCAACGGGCTTTTTAAATCTGTAAATCATTTCTAAATTGTTATCCACAGAAAACTCTTCTTGATTATCTTCAAAATATTGCCGTGACGTCATAACCACGTGGACGCAAAACTTCTAGAATGTTCTAGAACATTCGGCTGTGCTATTATTAGCTATGCACTGATTGGCTGTTGCTCAAACGATGATTGCTTGGAGCCTGCGCCTGTGACATCATGAGGATTATAAAAGGAGATGCGATCCAGTGATCGAGAGCATCCTCGGCCAAGGACTGAACAGCTTGGACCTATACTAGCTGCGATCGACAGATATTACGCATATGACTTCAGCTTCTGTCCTTCTCCCGTAGCTAGCAGTAGCCAACCCACCACAGTGAAAACTATTTTGTAACTCCCCATTTACGGGCGTAATTTTGAACTTCTAATAATTCTTCACGAATATCAATATCTACCTCGGAAGACAAATTTGCGTTGAGGCCTTTACGGTCTGAATATGTGAGTCTACAGATGTAGAGGCATGATGTTTTTTGATGGTATTTCAACCTCCGCCACACTAAT
Source organism: Chaetoderma sp. LZ-2023a (assembly GCA_034401795.1). Taxonomy (NCBI): domain Eukaryota; kingdom Metazoa; phylum Mollusca; class Caudofoveata; order Chaetodermatida; family Chaetodermatidae; genus Chaetoderma; species Chaetoderma sp. LZ-2023a. The sequence continues at coordinate 56,781,290 of CM067359.1, read as the reverse complement.
ATCATGTAGGCTCTTACGACTTTCGACCGCAGCAAGTAAATTCTGCCCGGCGCGTCTTCAGAGCTGGCTGACGTACCCAGCACCATGAAGCTTTGTTTTGTATCTTCATTTGCATTTGACAACCCCCGCTTGTGATCGGGTTGTTTACACCTTCCATCCGTGCCATCGGTGTACGGGAACTTTCTTCACCACGTAGTACTATCGTATCTTTTGCTGACTGCTCGTTAGACATTGTATTAGGCTTACAGCACTGAGTGATGTACTCCAGCCATGAGTGTTCTTGTGGGAGTCTTGTTTGCGGAAAACAGCTTGCGGGAACCAACCTGCGGGAACTTTCCAGCTTCGGAAGAGTGCATCATCTCACGTCGACTACGCATTGACGTATCAATTTCAGTAACACGGTAACCTAACTTAAGAATGACTACCAAGTATTCAAGTAACTATACTTCACAGTTTAATTATTTCTCTATATAGGTTTTGTTAATTATATTGTATCCGTAAAAACAGTCCCGATGACTAAAAGGAACCATAATGGTCTTAGGACCGCTAGTTATAACTTCTGTATCTGTTCATAGTTATTCTCATTTTCCTCCATGTGTCACTAATCGCACTATAGTAGGTTCGTTAACCTGTACTGATATTTATATCTTGATCATTTGATACCGTATTGATTGTCCTGGTTAGATTATGTATATATATGGCCAGTGGCCATCCGTTCACGTGTTTTGTTTATTCATAGAAAATATAGGACTGCAGTGCATGTAGGAAACACTATACAGCAACACTTATATATGCAGCACTTTCTCCCACCACAAACAATTTTTCACTGTGGTCGCTGTCCATGCTATAACTCTGTTTAGCCTGGCATGCTACCGACTAACCTTTTCTATTCAGCTCAATAGGATAGGTTCAAAATGATTAGGGACACTTTCTTCCTTACATACTGTGTAATATACTCTTCTGTTCCGGTAGTGCGATAATCTATCCCCGCACTCCGGTAAGACTCATAACTCTAAGATGTTGTCTCTCTTCATGTTCCACTCAGCCTTGTGGCTTCTTAATTGTTTGGATGTCCCCATCCACACCATGGGCTGATCCGACTTTGGGAAACTATTGGGGTTTCCGAGCGGAGATGGCCTGGGTGCGATGTCACACACATTCCCATGTATCTTTGGATACCTAGTAATTAGCACTTTAAGCCAATGTAGGAAAGCACTGCGAAAACACATGTATTAATTATTATTTTATTTACTGAACAATCCTCCCGCACTGCAGTGCAAAACTGGGCAACTTGTATATAAACCTAACGACAGGTAAAATGGTTAGTTCCATAGGACCCGGTGACGGGCGAGATACGTACCCCCACCGAATTCCATTAGAATGTCTAGGCATGACATTTAAATCTGCCACACCCTTGCGGGAAGAACATTTATGGTAGGCATTCATCTCTCTTAGCCCAAGCATAACGATAGAACAATGGTCTAATAATGCTTTCGTGAAATGTAACCCATGTCTTAAAATGTTTTATGTGGTATGGGGCGGGATGTCCGGATTCTTATCCAGTTTTGAGATCTTGCTATGGAACATGTATGAGCGCTGTCTTCAGTATTGATGTCTTAGGGCATCTGTTCTCAGTGACAGCCGTGTCTAATAGCCAGGTAGATATCAGCCAGTTGCAGCCTAAAATAATTCTTGTTCTGAAAACAACTAAAAGCGAATTAAGCAAAGTAGTAGGCCCGCATAAATAAAGCAGCAACTACTAGTTCAGCATACCAAGAACCACATAAGACAGTAACGAGGGAATCCATCGGGAATCCCCCGTCCCATCTTCATTTAAAACAGTACGCACCCTTATAGTCATAATCTCACTAGGTACGGTCCTTTCTTTCTAAAGCATTTTTGGTTGAAATATTAGCGTGTGCCCATTTTTGCCTACTATTCTTCTCCCGCTTTAAGCAGTGGCGACACCTTCCCGAGGCGGAGGCCTGCGCGAGGCACTTGCCTCTCACAAGGATTCAACGACGATGGTCCACGCCAGGATAATACTCCTCGCCCAAACTAGCACTAGGAGTAGTGCCCGTGTGAGGCACATCACTTTTCGTCCGCGATAACCTTCTTCCTTTCAGCTTAGAGGTATAACAACTTATATTAAGTTAAATAGCTACGTCTCGTGTACGGGAGTCTCCCTTGTGGGGATACCTCTGTGGACATACGAGTCTGTGTGGTACCTCTAGGAGCCCCATGTTTAAAAGTTCATCTACCTGTCTCTATATCTCGTATTTTCGTATGCTCTTACTGTAGTAGTATCTAGCATATTTATAATTGTTTAGGTAAACTCATTATATAGACTTATGTTTTTAGGTCACCAAATCAAATTTTGCAAGCCCATATATCACGAAATTGCAATGGACAGGCATACTGGTGACACAAATTCTTGGGATGTTTAATGTTCGCGACGATGGTCGCATGGCCCCACCGGAACAATTGAGTTCCACAGGCCTTAGTAGCCGTTTTTTGTTTCCCGCAGGGCACTCTTGTACAAGGTCCGTCACCCTGAGACTGGATGCTAACCATCGTCATCACTCGTCATACACTTGCGGTGCAGGGAGTCGACATAATAACCCGGCGAGCTACAGTACACGCCGACCAGACGATGCTGGTTAGCTGGCCTCGGGGAATCGGGAGGGTGACTGCAGGTGACCGGGGTGTACAGAGACCGACCTCTATGGCAGGGTGAATGATCATGTTCCAGTGGGGCTGGGCGAGTATCCCTGCCAATTTGAAACGCCACCGTCTCGTCCCAACTGCTCGTATTTCCGGTATGGCATATAATCTTCTGTGTTACTTATTTATCAGTTTTATATAATGTATCCCTATTACGAGTCGTGTCTAGCTTCTTGAGAAATAGTATTAGGGACTAGCCACTGCTAGTTTATGACATACGCTGCTGTCTATTCACTATCTCGCCAGATATATATATATATATATATATATATATATATATATATATATATATATATATATATATATATATATATATATATATATATATATATACGGATCGGTTAGGTACCTCTGGCGAGATACAGCTGGGCTTACTAGTTTAATATAAACTAATGCCTCACGAGAGCCAATAAATTGGTTTTGCGAGAGGAAAGTGGCTCTCGTGGGCCTTCATCACAAGAAAATGTCTACTACGCAATATCGGAAGAGGATAGTCGGTCTAATACCGTTCTCCTATTCAGAAACAATGCAAAAGTTCTGAATTATGTATGTGTTATGGGGTTTTATCGGGACGTATGCTGGGTTACGTAGAAGTAGTGCACAGATTTCAGCAGAAATCGGTACAGTCACCTCCCTAACTTTGTCACTGGGTTAGTCGGTACGGTGTTATTTTGGCAGGTCCTAAGGAACTAAACTAAGGTTTAGGTATTTCCGAAAAAGTTGGTCCCGATCCCAGGATGATTCATAATACGGAAAAATTAAGTACTTCTCCATTAGTTAGTGCTAAAGAAGTGACCGAGATGGTCACGAAAGCTACACTCAAACAATTTCCACAGCCTGGAGAGGTAACTAACTTTTCCTTATTATAACTTTTAGGTATTGAGTCCAGACACAGAAGGTTTTATGCCGCAAATGGGTTATTCCTACTTAACTTTTCAAAGTTTGTCTTCTTGCTGAGCTCGCTCAGGCACCCATATCATGACGTACCTATTGAGCCGATGGTGCGTACTTGTAGCCTGGGTGACGAGTCGTGGAGCCGATGAGTGTCTTTTGACCACATGACAGCACAACCACAAATAACAAGACAAAGACAGGACAGCACAATAGCATTGAATAAGCACCTAACAGATTACGGCAACCTTCCTTGAAGGCACGGAGGACCCGCTTGAATCACCGTAAGGTTAGTCTACAAGCACATCTTTTGCCACTATCTAAGGTGTCGAAAATGAGCCATATGAGACTCGGTCCCTATAAACTAAAATTTAACTGCATTAGGGTTATGTAAATGTCCAAATGTTCACTGCTAGGCCGTTGCTAGGCCGTTGCTACTATAATTATATATTTGCAGTGATTACTACTTTGGCTTAAGCTTCTCCTAAAACGTATCAATGAAGGTACTGGGGACGTGTATGAGATGCCACCATTTCGATTCCAGCTCGAAAGTGGTTAGTAGGCCGTTAAGACTCTTGGCCAAATATAGAAAATGGCTCGCTATGTAACTTGATGTTAAGCCGTGAAATAGAGTTTACAATAGTGTGAAAATGTCCTAAGCACTCAGAGTTTTTAGCACTAGATCTAGGCGAAATGTAAACAACATTTTGGCATGGTTCAGACATGTCTGGCGAGATATCAAACAAGCAGTTTGTTGCACAGTCGATATTAAATGGTGTAGCTCAAAATTAGCACCTTCCAAAGGTGGTGCAGTTGTTAGTTTGTTGCATCTCTACGAGTTCGACGTGGCTTACACAATTTTTGGTGTGTTAGTCCTTAGAGGGACATACAGATTTGTTGGCGCATTCTATGCTTCTGGCATCCGCTCATGGCGTCAAGTAATTGTCAACAATTGCGCAGGCGTAGATTGCCAAAAGCGGCTGCTCAACGTAGTGGTGGGGAGACCCTTATGGTAACGACAACCGTATCGGACTATCTCCCCGTCCCGATTGAGGAATCGTAGGTGATGCAGGTCCTTTTATACTTTTTAGTGACCAATCTGAAGTCACCACATGCTATTTCTCAACAATCAAAGTCATATCATGAAGAAAACACGCCTTCGTGACGTCATATGACATTCACCATGACCGGATGCGGGAGCATGCGCGATATGGACCTAGGTGCAATTATAACGTATTTTTGATCAGATCTTAATTTAATGATATCTCAGCCATTCCTGGTCCGATTTTAACTCTGTAAACGGATTCGTGTTTCCGGACGAATCATGGTTAAGTTTCATTCCAAGATGAGTGAAATGGACCTTGTATTAATGATTTGAGAACACGGGCGATTATATATGCAAAAGATGCCTTACCCACGCTTTCTATGCAGCATAATCAGGTTCGAATGATGCGCATGCGTGATGCGCGTTCTTGCCATCATTTTTGCGATTCTACTTTCATAGGGCTATGCAGGCCGGTCCTCAGGAGTGTGAGGGGTGCATTTGGAGCATCTCAGGCCAGGCCGCTTCGTACCCAATGCTAAGCGATTCACGCTACAATCTCTTATTGACCTGCCTGATATTCTTGCTCTCCTATCATTGGTCTTTGAGAAGCAAACCACACCAGCAATGCTGTGAACATCGAGAACCTTCTTACAGACTATTAGAATTCTGGCCAGATTCGTCTTTTAGCATGTGACTGCCCACAATTTGCTATATGCAAAAGTGTACAAAGCTACTGGAACACGGTGGGGACAAATACATAATTATGTTTGGGACTCTACATCTGGAAAATGCCTGTGGAATGCCCTGGGCGATCGCTTGTCAGCTTCAGGGTGGACTGAAGCGATCTCAGATACTGTGGTAGCCACAACCGGAACTGCTGATTCAGTTCTGTGGGCTACGTATATCACACGTCGACCAAGTGGCCGCATTGATGCTAGCAATCATAAAAAGGAAGTATATGTCGCGTCTGGAAATGATGATTCATAAGATATTTGGAAAATGGAAATGGCAAAGAAAAGTCCTACATCCGAGTATTGGGATATAATGGAGGATTCCAGCTTCTCAGCCAATCATATGTCTTCATAATCAACTATGTGACGTATACCATGACGCCATGATCAATTACTCCATGAATGTCGTAGCTAAGTTCGTAACGAGTGCTTAATTTATGACGGACTAAGCGCTGTTGTACGAATTGTATGGTCTTACTATTTAATAAACATTCTGTTGAACAGTTTGAAACTAATTTAACTGGGCGCTGTTGCTGTAAAATTTGTTTCAAAATATTCAACTGCTTGCCTGTATAGGTTTTCAGTGGGACCTATGGCGGCGAAAGTGCACAGTTAAATCAGTTTTAAAATATTCAGCCGCATTTTAATTAAATAGTAAGGTCATACAATTCGTACAACAATGCACAATTAACCGTTTGTGATGTACTTATCTGCGCCATTCATGACGTCATTGATTATGGCATCATCCTACAGGTCACGCAGCGCTGTATTTAGGCTTAGGCCGACTGGGCTGCGGTTCAATGTCCCGCACCTCACAGGGGCCCCGCAGGTCGAATAAATGAAAAAATGATTTAAATAAAAAAATACTCAAAGATCATTATCCGTAAATAAATACATCTTCTTTTCTAAGTTCCCCGGTCCTATATCAGTAATTTTGAGGAAGAAGGATTTATGAGTTTCATGTTTTAAAGTCACTGATCCTCGTGTTTTTCAGGGCCGGACCTAAGGCAGTGCAACAAGTGCATGTGCACAGGGCACCCGCATTGCCTGGACTCCCAACAAGTGGCTCGTGCATTATTTTTCTCAATTTTGGGGCCCGTGTATAACTTCCAAGTTAGACGCCTAGATTGCACACCTGCAGTGCAGCTCATAAATAGTCAATGTGTTTCCACAAGAAAACACTTTTGAACACGATGTAAAAATGTTCCTGATGAATATTCTGAGCATAATTGGATTCGATGACATTGCTGCCTTAGGCAAACAAAATATGTTCGAAATATTCAACCTTACCTTTTTTATTTTGTTCTTGAAATATGTCATATTATTCATGAGCTGTACTGTATAAGACAGTGGGAATACAGATAAGGGTAGTGAACAAACAGCACACTTATCACATTTCGTGTGTGATGTTATTCATCTGATGGCTCGCAATGTTTGTCTGTAATCACAAATTAGGTTCGAAATGACAGGTCCTTTCTATTTCTGTATATTCTACCCTTGACATGCCTTATCCTGACCAACTGAGCTTCCCCATCCGCATTGTGTTGCCAAATGGACAAGTTGAACGTGTTTGAAGCTCCTATCCATGCTCAGTCGCACGGACAAGGGGATAGCTAAGGTCGTCCTAAATTCTCTCCAGAAAAAATCCCACATTGCCGATAACGTGGCCAGGTTTATGACAATGCAAGTAATATGCCGGGCAAATATTGCGGTACACAAAGCTCCAAAAAGGATGCGCCCTTACGCCGAGTATGTACTATACATGGGCCGTTCTCTGAATTTCGCGGACAAATGTGTAGCAGAATGCTGCCCTGATGGTACAGAATTGTTTAAGCTGCTCCAGAACATTACTCATCGCCAGAGAAAACACTATTATCCGTTGCAAAGTTGCAAGAATAAATATTGCACTTTTGGTAAAGGTTTATCGGACACACCTTGGTCAACAGTAGTTAGTGCTGTCACGGCTCTTAGTGAAGGGTGCAGTGGAAGTCTCATCCTATTAGAGGACTTGCCAGCAGAGTGTAGCCAAACTGCTGAAACCAAGGCTGAAACAGTGTTACAGACACTTTTGGAGAGCTTCCATAAAACAAACCTGCAGCTGCAAAATGATGGTCTGTCCTTTAGCACCGCTGTACAGTTACTTGAGTCTCTTTGGAAGTTAGTCGAAGACGTGCGTCCGTGTTTTGATAAATATGGGCAAAAATGTGTTGAAAAGTGCGGCCACATTGACAATAAAGATAATAAGCATAAGAAGAAACAGCACCATGATGAGCTCGACACTGCAGAGGTTGTTCAACTATAACCTAGAAATAATGTTAGAGTGAGTACCTATCTTCCCATCATTGATAAGCGTTGTGATGCATTGAATCAAGGGCTTCCATCATATGTAGTCCCTCAAATAGTCTAAGATTGTATTTCTATCACGCATGCTCAGTTTACCAACAGATGAGCTCAGAGAGCGCCAGCTAACGTTGTCAAATTCTATCCACATGCCCTGGAGAAGAGCGTGGAGTCAGAAGTTGTGCAATTCGCACCTATTTTTAACTCAATTCTCACACCAACCCCAAAACAATCACCAAATAAACAAGCTGAATCCATGGTAGCGGAGGATATTGGTGAACTTAAGATGCTTCTCTCCATTCATGCTAATGGCTTGGTTGAAACCTTTTTAAACTAAAGATATCGCTGTGCCTGTATCTATGCATGCTCGTTACCATCTGTATTGGAGGGCGATCCTTTTTAAACTCAAGACTAATCTAATACTACATTGGAAGAGGACCGATTGTACTCTTTAAGCCTTTTGAATATGGAATGAAACATTGCGAAAAATTTACTTTGCTGACTTAATTAAAGATGTTAATCACAAGCGGTAATTTTGAAATATGTGACACACCACATTTATCATACTTTGTCAATATCAATCATGCAAATCATAAATAACCTTGTTGTGTATGATTTTGTCTTATTGATAATGTATGACTTTTACTGTTTCTCATGATAATTAAAATATGTGCATGATCATCGTGATGAGTTGAGTAATGGTGGTGTTTGGCCAAGTCGTGCTTCTCAGATATTGGAAGTTTGGAGAAATATTACTATATACATGTTTCAAATTTCATTAAAAACTGATAAAAAAAGGAATGAATCTACAGCCGATTGAATGTCAATATTTACCTCCAGAAATGCAGGAGCTGCCTTTTGGAAGCAATTAGATTTAAGTTTTTTCGGGGAGGGGCCCATTAAATTCTCTGGCCCAGGGCCCCGCACACTTTCAATATGGCCCTGACATCACGTGGTTGATTATGATGTCACATGATGGACGGATACACTGGAAAGGTCCATTCCAACTCGGCCGTGCCTGAGCAGACTGGAAATACTGGGCATATCAGTCCTGCCTCTGTCATTAAGGTTGAAGACAAAATTATTCAAAAGCAAAGTCAAGGAGACTATTCAAATTTACAAACATCAACCTACCATTAACCGAGCCGTCTGTCAACGGTCTGCCAAACTAGCTGTCACGTGACAAGAACTGACCAGAGTAATTTCGGTAGGGGCAGTCAGACGAGATGGTCACGCAAGCTACACCAACATAATTTGCAGATCCCGGAGAGATACCTAACTTTTCTTATTACGCTGACAGTTTTTTCGTGATGCGGAACGATGCTGGAGAGTTCACCATGACCACTCGTCTCTACAAACATCCGTATTCAAATGTGCCACACGGATGATACACTGTGCAGCTCATAAATAAGCTATATATTTCCCAAATAAAAAACAGAAACCTGCTAGTTAGCACAATTTTTTTAGCAAGACGTAAGAAATTGTATGTTGTGTATTCTGGACTTACTTGAATCGGAAGCCATTGCTGCCTGGCAATTAGTCAGCATTGTTTTCCAATCCAATGGTCTTTTCCAGTTTTAGTTATGCCCCGGCCATCTCTAGCTAACCTCCACCCACACCATGCTCGTGTTGGGAACGATCGATCCCTGAATTCCCTGACTATCAATTTCCAGAAGACTATACAGGTAAGCTGTTGAATATTTTGAAAGTAATTTGACTGGGCAATGTTGGATCTTCTGGCAGCAGCAACGCCCAGTTAAATTACTTTCAAAATTATTATTAAATAGTAATGACACGCGTCGGACTATTAAACGTTTAAGACGCACTAAATCCAGTCATTCATGACGTATTGATTGTGACGTCATCATACACTATTATGACGTCATATGATGGATAAATTGGAAAGTTCATTAGTCACCATTGTCTTTAAATCCAATTATGTTCAAAATAATCGTTTTATTTTGTTGTGGAAACATGTTAATTTATTTCTGCACTGCGCTGTATGATTACGCTGACTGGTATAGTCCGTGCCACGGCACATTAGGATACGCTCCACCCACTCTTTTCCCGTGTTGAGATTAGGCAATATCTGCACTATCTGAATCTCAATTTCCAGAAAACTATACATGTAAGTTGTTGAATATTTTGAAATTAATTTGACTAGATGTCAATCATCAATTGTCTTACGATAATGAGTTATGTTGCATTACAGCAATGGGTTATTTTACACTGGTATTCGACTTGTCTGCCACATGATGCAACAGATATTATAAAACCGCAAGAAAATAAGAAGAAAATGTCTAATTTAAAATTGTCTATTAGTGGTACACACATAATCGATATGCCTTTGCTTAGCAAACCAAGATACTATCATTTCATATAGTTTAGCTCTAAAGCGCCGTCCACTGATGACGTACAGGAAAAAGTTAATTGCATTGTTCAGACTCGGGAGGAGCATGCTGATCCATATGGCAAGATAACGTCTTGCATATGTACTGGGAGTAACATTAAACGTGTGCAGCCAATCGTTTCCAATTAAGCTGTGGGTAAGATTGGGACCAAGACACATAATAGTCGTTATTGATACTGCTAAAAGCATCACAGTTACAGATCTGGTCTGGCGTTTGTTTTCTTCACTAACCGTAGAACTGTGGACCGCATTGTTAATTTCTCTCGACGTTCCCATTTTGACAATAATTGCCATGTTGCATAAACATAACGACGTTAACGGCATAATAATGAAAAATACACAATCAACTACCATCCACTGAGCATAGAACGTTTTATATTCGAACTTGGTGATACAAGTAGAGCTACGTGCAATGAGCTTCCCTTCATATATAAACGTATGCGGTATGCAAATGAGGGCATCCAAGATACATAGAATGGCGATGGATAGTCGAGCATTGGAAATTGTACAGACTTGAGCTGTTTTTATAGGAAAACACACAGCAACAACACGCTCTAGGGTTAGAAGCACAACTAACCAGATTGGCATGTACTGGCAAAAATAACTAGCAGTCAGTAGGATAGAACAAGTAATGTTTGTATGTGAGAATGCTAAGAACAGGCTACTAGATTTGCCAACTGCATTGACGAGTAGGCTAAGTGAATCCTGCACAGCCAGTACAATCATAATCAAGATGGCTGATGTGAATGGCTTTATCCTCCTCAGAATTAAGAAAGATAATACGTTACAGGGGACTCCAATAACACTGAGTATATACACGGAGTGATTCATGATAAATCGTCCTACTTGGTATGCAGGATTCCTCATCACCTCAATCGCCCAGCGATTCCAGAAGTCACTGTCTCCCGCCCATGACGTTCCATTGTCGATGTCTTGGGTAACATTGAAGACAATGCCTTGGTGTGGGGACGGAGTAACTGCCGACCGTATGACTGAAGTGCTTGCCATAGCCGATTCTCGTCTCGGTGTTATACCAATTCAACAAACGTCACTATCTGTCAAAATAGCACGTACACTGTACTATATAAGGTGTATTACTAAGCGTGCCCATTATATAGGCATACGCAACAGATGTTGAATGTATGTAAATATATTCATCACAACACTTTTAGGTATTTATAATGGCATTTAATTTTAATGCACTGATGTTGCTTAAATGCTATACCCCTCATTCACCATCACACACCTCACCCCATTAGTATCAATCGAATCCTTTCATCTGAATTCCTGATAACGCGCGTAGGTGATCCCATTAATGTATTGACCCAGTAGCGTCCCATTCGTCTGGGTTAACAGGGCTGTTGGTTTATTTGTGACGGCAATGTCTGTGATTGATGGCATTATGATTGATAATATAATTCTATTGCCATCGGTACAAAATTAGAATCTATATCAGTAGGTACTTTGCGAGGATATTTATATGTCCGACTGCTACAAGGCACCTGCCAGTACACTCAATGAGCATTAACTCTGGATGTACTGAATATTTTGAAAGGAATTTGACTGAAAGTTGTTGGCGGCTTAGCCACCAACACATTTCAGTCAAATTGTTTTCAAAATATTCAGTATATCCAGAGTTAAACTCGCTGGAAAATAAATCGGCAGAAATTCGGCAGGCAGGCGGTTAACCAGCGCCTTTATCTCCGCGTATGCAAAGAATACTCAGACAACATTTCCTTCGTTACGGCTAATAATAGCTACACTATCTGCATACGCATAAACATAATCGAACATCTGCTGCATGGAATGATGTAAAAGAAATATCGTTAACCCATCTTGTATCAACAGCGCCTCAAAAAGTTCAAAATTTTACTTATATCAAGTTACCCTTTCATGACCTAGGTTAGTGAAGGAAATTAAGACACCTGTTCAGTAAATCTCTATTTTCAACTCATGAGATTTCTTTTGAAAGTTGATCATTTGAAAAACGCATCTAGCCACCCTTCAATTGACTCAATTGACGGAGGCAGTACGCTTACATTTCAACCAATTTAGGTGGGCCTTTGCGTTCAACTCTGTGTGGAAGTACAGGAGATTCCACATAACTGGGTATGTTTCCAAAACAAAAAACCCCAGAAATATGTTAGTTATTAAATTTTGTTCTGTTGGATATTTTGAACATAATTATATTGGAAGCCATTGCTGCCTTAGGCAGTATCTTCCAATACAATTATGTTCAAACGATTCGACAGTGCATTTTATTTATTTTGGAAACATGTTAACTTATTTCTAAGCTGTATAGTACCACTAAACCTAAAATAGCCAATGATTATTATAATTCTTTAACACTTTTAACCCTCGTTTGTTCAAGAAAATTTAACTTTTCTCATAGAAAAGGTCCATTTGCATACCAAGAGAAGACTATTAAAAACAAGTTACGACTGAAATGGCTTCCTCAGTTATCGGACCAGTAATTCCAGTGGTCAATTTTCAAAAACAGTCTTCTCTTGGTCCGCAAATAGACATTTCTCAAGACCACTGCATAAAAGACGTTTGACTGATATTAATCTCAAAGGGTTAAGATGTGTAAATAGTATTCTCTATGTGTCTCAATATATCCCAACAATCACTCAGTAGTTAATGGCGCAGAACGATCTACTAAGGCCGTGCGTGCGTGCGTACATGTGTGTGCGTGCGTGCGTGCGAGCGTGCGTGCGTGCGTGCGTGCGTGCGTGCGTGCGTGCGTGCGTGCGTGCGTGCGTGCGTGCGTGCGTGCGTGCGTGCGTGCGTGCGTGCGTGCGTGCGTGCGTGCGTGTGTGCGTGCGTGCGTGCGTGCGTGCGTGCGTGCGTGCGTGTGTGTGTGCGTGTGCGCGCTGCTTGCGTTGCACGCGCACATGATTGCCTACTTGTGTGGGCGTGTGCATGCATACGTGCACGCGTGCGTGCATGTGCGTGCACACGTGCATGCATGTGTAACTGCATGACAGTTAGTAGTTATGTATGTGTGTGCACGTGCGGGCGTTCGTCCATGCATGTGTGCGGGCGTTCGTACACGCGTGTGTGCATGTGCACGCGCATGCGAACTCACGTGCGCACGCACACACACACACACACATGCGCACGAACAGATACACCACACACTCACATACACACACTCTCCTACTGCAACCTTTCAAGAGCCTTTCGAGTGTCAAAATATACAATTTATTTTGGGAAAATTAAGCTGCTGATTTAATGCAAAAAGCTGTAATATCTGAATCATAAACATGTTGAGATAGAGCATGCACTCTCAAAATGTTAAAGTGCCTAAAGTCAGCAAACACAGTATACAGTCAATACACTCTCATATTAACTGAGTACCGGGGTGTTCAGACTATGTTCCACGGAACGCTACCCGCTACCTTCTTTTGTTGCCTTCTTTATTTAAAATAAAGCAAGCTGATCATAAGGAACAGATATGTCTGAAATATATGCCAAGTATGCACTGAGGTATTCAAGTCGGCTCAACTTCCCATCAGCATTCGCATCGAGATGTTTAAAAACAGTAAACCCGAGTTTAATTTCCGTATCAGTCTTGCCACGACGTTTATAGTAACAGCGAGTTTTCCTTTGCCATAGCGAGCGTGCACTGCATGTTCCATAAGAAGAGACGCACCTTAAAGAGCCTCGGCATTTGCCTTGATTGATGCAGGAAATAATCGTTGATATCTCTTCGCCAATTCATAGCAAGATTCAATAGAAAATAACCCATGCTGTGCAAGGACAAAGAACCGAAATAGCGTGCGCCATTTATTTTTCAACATCTCAGATGCAGTCATGGCCTCTGGTGAAAAAAGAAATATTAGCAATGGTTACAGATCGTCTGGATATAATGCCATTAAATATGACACAACTTTCGAAAACAATTTGACTGAAAATAACTTCCACGTTATAGCGGGTGCTGTACCAAACGCCATGTGTGGTCCGGGCAACAAAGCAATAGACCTTTCCACTTCATCCATCCATCGTCTGACGGCATAATCAAGTATGTGACGTGTAGGATGATGTTAAAATCAACGACGCCATGAATGACGTAGAAACGTTCGTCACGAACCCATAATTGATGGCAGACAAGACGTTGTTGTACGAATTGTATGTCTTTATTATTTAATAAAGATTCATTTGCATATTTTGGCACTAATTTGACTGAGCACTGTTGCTGCTGTCTAATTAGGTTCAAAATATTCAACATCTTACACGTATAGTTTTCTGAAAATTGAGACTCATGTTGTTCAGGGATCGATCGACCTCGACACGAGAGATGTGTGGGTGGAGCTTCGCTAGAGATGGGCAGAGCATAGCTAACACTCGATTTTTAAATTATCACACAACTTTGCCATTAAGTCGGCCAGTTAAAGCTACTCCATGTGTTTGACTAACGCCAGGAATTAGATACTTTCTCAGTTCAGCTTCGAGTATTTTAATGTACAGCCATAGATGGTCAACCTATTTCTAGCTAAACTACGCCTAATAAGGTGCGGCGGTATATTCTGCAGCGTTGAATTGACCAACAAACCCAAACATGCCGAAGACTAAAATATGACCACGGAGTTACGTACATGTGTTGGATTCTGTTTATGTATTTTGAATACTGAAGGAGTAGAATCCCAATTCCAAGGTAACTAGACATGTACACTTTTGAATGTTTTGAAAATAAATTGACTGGGCTGTTTCTGCCTAGGGTGAAGCAGCTTTTAGTTAAATTAGATTCACATATTCAAAATATTGTTTATTACTTAGCAAATCTATCAAATACATACCATTCACACACATGGCAGACTTTTAAGCTTTATGACGGCGCTACACTGAGTCATGTGATTCAGACAGTAGATGTGGGGCGAGCTGGGCGCCTTTGAAAAGTAGTTGCTGTGTCAGAGCAACCAACCAATTTGCATCATTATCACCTTTTTTTCTTTTGATCTTGGCCGCCTTTCTGTAAATGTGTCTGATTGGATTTTAGATGTAGTAGGTGACAATAAGCCACTCCCCCTCATTAAATCCTGCGCCCCAAGTCAACCAATGAGGTGAGCTTAGTGGTAATTAGCGTAATGATTGACATGGGTTAATGACCATGTAGTTAAGGATGATTGACAGGTTAGATGTTTGGACTCGTCTTTTCCTGTGAACTCGTTCAATCGCGAAGCGCCGCCCCCTCGTTAAGTTGTGTGCCTCCAGACATCCAGTGCTGCGAGCTTAAGGGTAATTAGCATAATGCTGATTGACAAGGGTTAATGGGTGTAATTAAGGATGATCTCTTGGACCCATGCCAAACGTTCACCATAAGCAGTAACATAGCCCAGTAAATGTACTTTCAACATATTCAACACCTTGCCCGTATAGCTTTCTGGAAATCACTAGGCACACGTATTACCGATCTTAAAAATTTGCATTATAACTAACACAGTCCGACAAGATTGAAGTAAAACTCCATTGTCACTATTACTATCCGTACATTCCAATTTTTGAGCTTACCATTAGCCCAAGACAACATTGGCAAGAGCAGGGCTAGTTTCTCTGTTCGCTAATGGCCCCCACACCCCACTCACGCCACCACCCAGAACCCACATGCCCCCACTGCACCACAACCCAGCCACCACCACCTTCCATTGTTATGAATTGAATTTCATTCTGGATAGTTAATCAGCCCTCTGTGTCATTGGCTAATTCATTATTTCTTTCCATAACATTGCCGATATACAGTGCAGCTCAGGGGTAAAATAACATGTCAATACACGTGAACAGATAACATTTTAGTAAGAACTGTTCTCTTCTGTTTTTTGGATGTAATTTGAATTTGAAGACAGTTGCTGCCTTAGGCCGCAATGTCTTTCAATCCAGTTACGTCCAAAATATTCGATAGTACATTTTATTTTGTTTTGTAAGCGTGTTAGGTTGTTTCTGTGCTGGACTGTACTCTAAAATGTATGTCCCCATACGTCACAATATGGTGACCTGGGTGTAAATAAACTTGAAAATGACACGAACATTATTGATTTTTCTTACAGGGTTTTTAGTTTGGTCATTAGCCACGTGGGTTGTGTCTCGAGGCTACATCGATTCAATTTAAGATTATTTGGATAACTGCTTCGAAGTACACGGCATATATAAATTAATATATAAATGACAAACCTACTTAGTTACAGATATGCATAGTATTATAATTGAACTGAATTGTAACAGCTGTAGACTGTTCAGAGTTGTAGGACCAGGGTGGGTGAGGTCATGCGCAACAATGGAGACAAAATCCCTGTGCTCAGATGCTAGTTTGACCGTATGACATACAAACTGTACATAGGATTTATGAGAAATACTGATGCTGTTACATCTTAATGTTATAATGCTAACAAAATGAAATATGTGATTTATATCTACCGCCAGTATATTAATTGTAAAATACTTTCCCTTATATGCTTTTTGTAAATCATGAGTGAATAAAACGTAAACTTGAACTTGACATACCCAGTTATTTTGTATTTGGGATTCTGAAAATTCAGGGTTCAAAGTATAAAAATTGGCCCCTACACCGGGTGAAAAGCGGGGAATGAGCTTAGCTAGAAATGGATGTGGCATAGCCGGAAATGAACTGGGGTATAGCTAAATGAATCCCTCCATTACATGGAATGATACAGATGTTATAATTGTATAATTCCATTCCACTTTATACAATAAGTTTTGGTGGGGTTTTTTTTTTAAAACAATGTTGCTGAAAACATTTCTCTCTAAGACAGCAACAGTTTCCAGCAACATTGCTTCCATGCTATAATCCTGGCTTTCGTGTTAATTTATACCTCTAATGGCTAAATTTGATCAAGAAAATTAAAAAATGTGTTTATCGAATGCTCATTTAATAACCGAGACAAAAATATTTTGAAAATTTACCACTGGAATGCCTGTCTCAGTTATCGAACCAGTCATTCCAATGGTAATTTACAAGAATCGTCTTTTCTCAGCCCACAAATGAACATTCCTCAAAACCTCTGTATAGGCCAGCCTTGTCAGTCTTTATCATGAACATTTAACAATGAGCTCTTTGACGACATTGCAACGTGGTTAAAGAGGATACTAGGATTTGCAAATCCGATCATTGTGCAGGGTAACAGCTCAGTCAAAAGTGGTTCAATTGAAAAAAAATTTAAAATACCCCAAATACAATTGGAGATATTTTTTTTAATTTTCAAAATAACCATACATTGGTATGCACGTGCTTACTTTTGAAAGTAGATTGACTGGACGTTGCGTGCGTGCGTGCGTGCGTGCGTGCGTGCGTGCGTGCGTGTGTGCGTGCGTGCGCGTGTGTGTGTGCATGTGTATGCAATTGTCCAGAACGTGATATTCGTGGAAGTCTGGGTTCAAAGGATTAAATGTTAATTAACATTAAAACCCTAATTACATATTTATCAGTCTTTTTCTCCTAATAGTATTTTTGAAATATCTGTTCTGTCACAGTAAGTATATACTAATAAAATAAATGCCATACGTTTATCATTTTGATCAAATTAAACATCTAGTATGCTCTATTCTGAATAGACCCGGGTAATCTTTTATATAGCCAACAAAGCATAAGCATTTAAACGCAAACACTTTGTCAGCAGCGCGGCGCGCAATAGTAATATTTCCGCAGCATTTAAATATTTCTCTTTACCTTTTGAGAGAGATTCTAAAATTATCCGGGATTGTACATTGTTAAACAATGACAAAACTCGCTGCTATTTTATAACGATCTTAGTTACAATGATAAGGCGGTTCCAAAATATAATACTGGATCGTTTGTAATTCATAAACATAGGATGATTTTAGGCCAGAATTTTACAGTGCATTTTGCTCTGTCCAAAACAAATAACAGACGACTGATAATTTTAAAACAGAATGACTGGAAGCGGCAGTTACATCAGGCTGCAACAGCCTCCATTCAAACGATTTCCTACCAAATGGTAAATCTACATTAAAAATGTTTTCTTAAAAATATACTTCCATAATCAACATTAAATTATACACAAATTGACAAGGATGTAATATAAGTGTTAAAATATTTACATATTCGGCACATTAAATGAAAGGTTAAATAATCACGGCGGTGTTTTGATGGACAGATTGTCATTTTCAAATGATATTAATCTACCTCTGCACCATATTCTTTTAAACGTTTTTCGATTTTGTTTTTTAATATACTTATGGCATTCGCCTCTAACACAATGTGACAATAACGCATAAAATATCCCATTTAAACATTTTAAATGATCGTGTGTGAGAGTAGCATTTGCATCATGCACTACGGAGCAGCGATGTTTCCAAATGCTCCAAATTCCAATGCTTAAGCAGACTAACACAATAACTTTATTATTTATTTGTAGTGACTCATTTGCAATGTCATGAAATAAAATATTGTGTGGTGTTATGTCCGATGTAGGAACACCGAGATCTGATAAAATCCTACTTACATATACCCAGAACTGAACTACAACATGGCATCCAACGAATAGATGTACCAATGTTTCCTCAGAGCTTACACAGAAAACGCACTTATTATCATCTTCAGCACACAGTTTTGGTTTTGTCATGAGATGTTTAACCCAAAGTTTTCTGTGTATTAGTCTCCAAACTATATCTCTTGCCTGATTGGGAATATTCGGTAAATGTATGTTTTTCCATATTATCTCCCAGTTCGGAATATTATAACCATGCTGCTCCCATGCATAAATAGCTCTTGGAAATATAGCATGTAGTTTCCTAAGGAGCTTATACCAGCTGCTTACTGCCATTCTGTAGGAAAATTCCTTATCATTACTGATGAATTTTAGTTCAGCCTCTTCATCAGTAAGATCGGCACTGTATAGAGAGAACCAAGCTTTCGGTACAGCTTCTTGTATGCGAGCTAACAGATGCGTAGCATCTATTGGTCGAAGAGCAGTAACGTAGCAAATCTCAGCCAATGATTTCCATTCCCTCCGAATAGGGTCAACAATGTCACATACATATGTAATGCCTTTCCCTGCCATTGATGGATAGTACATAGCTTTGCCTTGATGAGTGATGTGAGTATTGCCCCATAGCTCCAATTGTAAAACATTTTCCCAGTATAGTAGTACATCGTCAACTTTAATAAACGCATCAAAACCAGTTTTTAGCTCGAGAAAATGCGGAGGAACTCGCGTATAATTCGGGGGGGAGGATTTTTAGCACAAAAAAAGCTTTTGGTTGAGAAAGGCTTTATGAAGCTTTCTATTAACGACCTTGATACATTTGCCCACTGAATATCAGAATGAAGCAATGCATTTAAAAATTTGAAACGCAATGACATGCTCTTTATTCTAACATCTACAAGATTAAGCCCGCCATGAATTAAATCATTCATGCAAACATCCTGTGATACAAGACATGCCTTACCTTCCCATAAAAATTCTCGGACCATTCTATTTATTTCACATTCGACATGTTTGGGCATATATATAACAGAGGCTGTATACCATAACTTTGAAAGTGTTAAGGTATTTATAACCAAGGTTCTGCCGAAAATAGTTAAATGCCGATGCTTCCACGCATTACAGGTTTTCTTCATTTTAGCTATTCTCTCTTCCCAGTTAAGGTTCTCTTCACCCTCTCTACTGAAGTGAATACCTAGAATGTTAATTGAGTCATTTGTCCATCGGATGTCCAGTGGCTTATCACACCTACTCTTCCACTGACCCAGAAATAATCCAACTGATTTAGCTTTGTTTATCTTCAGGCCAGAGGTCAGGTGAAAATCCAATAAAATCGTGTCAAGCCTTTTAAAAATCAGCATTGGTGCCCGCAAAGACAGTTGTGTCATTTGAATACTGAGACACCTTTATGGGCCGATTTACACCATGAATATCTATACCATGAAAAAGTGGGTCCTCCCTGAGGGTTGCTCCTAATGCCTCCATTGCTATGATGAATAACACGGGAGACAATGAACACCCTTGACGCACACCACGCTCTAAAATAATGGGCTGACTTTTAAAATTGTTTACGAGGTATTTGCTGCTAATATTGCCATAGAGAATTCGGATCCATTTTATGAAATTTGGTCCCAAACCAATGTGACTGAGTGATTTAAACATAAACTCCCATTCTAATCGACCAAACGCCTTTTCGATGTCTAAACCTATAATGGCTCCTGGGGCATTACCTTTCTCAACCAAATGTATAATGTCTCTAATTAAAAATGTGTTGGTCATGATAGAGCGGCCTGGAATAGAGCAAGTTTGATCGGTATGGATAACCTCATCCAGAACACTAGCAAGTTTTTTAGTAAGCGCTTTCGAAATAATCTTATAATCGACACAGAGGAGCGAGATGGATCTGTAATTTTCTAGGCTCTGTCGATTCCCTTTCTTGAATATAAGTTGGACATATGCTTGCGACATGGTAGAAGGGAGTCTACCATGTGAGAAAATTTCATTTATTACTTGAATAAACTCTGGCCCAATGAGATGCCAAAAGGGCTGGTAGAATTCCACCATCACCTCCTGGAGCTTTGCCACCCTTCATATGTTTTAGAGAAGTGGTCAGACCAGCTAGTGTTAATGGGAGCTCACAGAATTCCGTGCTCGATTTTGAGAATGCATTTTTGACATTGGCTAGCATCTCAGATGACTTTATATCATTACTATTATCAGATTTATATAACATCTGATAAGATTTTTCTACAGTTTCCATAATTTCCTTTTGCGTAGAGCAATTTTGGTTGTTGTTGTTGTTGTTGCCATTGTTGCCGCCGTCGTTGGTGACGTTGTCGTTGTTATTTAAACTCCTAATTAATTTCTCAACTCCTCTAGATTTTTCGAGCCCATAAATGTATTTCGTTGGATTCTCTCCTTCGATATACATTTGTGTTCTGCTCCTAGTTATTGCACCTTCAGCCCTATATCTATCTATTTGCGTAAGCTTTGATTGTATATCGCTTAGCCGTTCACTATGCTGACTATCACCATTCACAACCTTCCTACTTAGGAGAAACAGAGAACGCTCAAGTGCTTTCTTCTCCTTGCGCATCCTTCGCGCTTTCCCAATGGCATATTGTTTTGAAATGTGGGCAAATCCAACTTTTACATCTTCCCACTATGTTATTAAATTGTCATGGGAATTTTTGTTTCGAAGCTTATGTTGCCAAAAACTTTTAACACAAGTTTGATATTTAGATTCATTTAGCAGCGAATTATTAATTTTCCAAAATCCAGGGCCGCATTTAACCCAGTCGGCATTATCCAGCGTGATGTAAAACATGTCATGGTCAGAGAACGTAATGGGATACATACCCGCCGTTACCAGATTTCCTTTCAATGTTCTTTGAATATAAATTCGATCTATTCTAGAGGCGAGTTGGCCGTTATTTGAATGCCATGTGAAATCACGACCCTCTGGATTTAATATTCGATAACTATCCAGTAAATGTTCTGCATCACATATAGCTTTAAGTCTGCGATGCGATGTGTCACCATAGCTAGAAAGTGAACTTCTGTCTCGCATCCCATCCATAACACAATTAAAATCACCACCCAGGATAATATTGTCAGCATTATCATTAAGAATGGGTGATATACTGGACAAGAATGTACATCTTTCAGAATGCAACGCCGGTGCCTAGACTGAAACTAAAGTGTAATTTGACCCTTCTATGTCGATTACAACTTTAACCCACCGCCCATTGTTATCAGATGAAGAAGAAACGATATTTATCCAGCTGAGGCATTTTGGGAGAAACAAAATTTCAACACCTGCACTCGGTTCATTGGCAACAGAGTAATAGAGTTCTCCTTTCGTCAAACACCTGCACCTTTCAGTAACCTCTATATCTTGTAATTTTGTCTCCTGCAGCATAATAATGTCAACTGTTCTTGCCTTTAATTCATCTAATAGTACATGTTGTTTTATTTCGTCATTTAAACCTCTGCAATTTAATGTGCAAATTAACATTAAAAATATTTTAAAACATAAATTTAAAACTGACAAATTTTAATTTGATTTGTTTTTCTTACTCAAGCTCTTTTTCGCCAATTTACCAATCTTTTCATTGAATTCTGAGGTGTTTAATTCAATTACTGTCAGATGCTGATATTTTGATACATCAGAATCATTGCATAACTGACGATAGCGCACACCCTTCTTTGTTATGTAAGGGATCAATACCTGCCCTGTTTCTGAGCGGTACATAACCATTTCCGCATTTTGAGAACTCTGTGTACTGACAGATATATCCGAATCAGCAACAGATACGCTATCATCATAATCATATGACATATCATGAACATGGTCTTCTTCAACATCAGAATCTGAACTTGAGTCATCTTTTTGTCGCTTAAGACTACTTTCTGTCTTGCGAGGAATGCTGGAACTGGTGCTTGTTAATTCTTTGCTGGCTCCAACAGAAATATCTGTTTTACCTTCCACACCTTTCAAGGTAACAGTCAGAGAGGCCTGATCTAGTATTGAATTATCAGCGCTTTCAGTGGACTGTGATCTGAATCATGTTTGCCCTAGTTGTAGACTTTCTGACTCAGATGTTAAACTAACATCGTTAGCCATTGGTACAGGAGTTTGTGTCACGTTCTCGCTCAATGCCTCAATAGAATCTGCCATGTCTACTACCACAGGATTAGCTGGTTTATGAACATCAGCTGCAGTAGCCGTTGTGTAAACGGCAGCTACAGCAGCCGGTTCAGGCTCCTGGTGATTCTTTGGTTCTGAAGCACTTCGAGTTTGATTCTTTGTTGCTTCCTTACATCGCCATTTATAGTGATCAGTTGACCCACAAATTAAGCATTTGTCCTTATGCGGGCATGCGCTAGCTAGGTGGTCGGTACTGGTACAAATGCGACATGTCTTGATCTGGCCCTTGTACCATAACGGCAGAAAAAACGTATTGTCAATTGAGAGCGTACTTGGAAGAGGTTTTGAAATATCCTTCATCCACACTCGTCTAACTCCATTTTCTAGAGATCTGTCAAATTGGTACGTCTCATTCTCTATTGAAACTACTAGACCATACTTGGCCATTTCTGCGCTTTCACTTTAATTAGCAGTTTATCTGAATCTATTTCCTGTACCTTACAGACTTCTCCATTGACAATCAGTCCATCCTCCAATAATTTGTCTTTAATTCCCTCATTGCATACCCTAACATGCCACACTGACCTGCTTATATTAATCAGGCCCTTTAACACCTTGGGACCCGAACCAACAACCTCTTTCAGGCCATGATAAAGGTCAATGGCCCCCACACCCCACCCGCCAGTCGTCACCCTAAGGCTCAATTCCTGTTTATATTTGCTAGACATGCTTTAACGCATATGGCGATAATGTAGCGGCGCTCTAGCTCAACAGTAAGCCGAGAATGTAGCGACTGAAAATCCAGCACGGACAGCCAGAATATAAAGTCAGCCAACAATAAAAGCGCTAATATAACGGACCGTGAAATGGGGAAAATCCCAACAACAATAGGACAGAAAAAGCGATACACAACAGAGGAGGCCGGCTGAAATGGCCACAGCAGTGATAAATAAATTACTGCAGCCTGAAAACTTTCGTCGCAAAAAACGACCTCTCACAACAAAACTTGCGAAATTAAATATAACTAAACTAACGTATATACACTTATACAACAACAGGACAAAAAATAAGCATGAGTGAGTAGTAGAAACCGTCTAAGATCAACGTAATTAGCAGAGCCAAAAGACAGCATGTGCTATGATTGACTACTACTACTACTACTACTACTACTACTACTACTACTACTACTACTACTACTACTACTACTACTACTACTACTACTACTACTACTACTACTACCACTACTACTACTACTGCTGCTGCTACTACTACTGCTACTACTACTACTACTACTACTACTACTATTAATACTGCAACTACTACTACTACTACTACTACTACTACTACTACTACTACTACTACTACTACTACTACTACTACTACTACCACTACTACTACACTACTACTACTACTACTATTACTACTACTACTACTACTACTACTACTACTACTACTACTACTACTACTACTACTACTACTACTACTACTACTACTACTACTACTACTACTACTACTACTACTACTACTACTACTACTACTACTACTACTACTACTATTCAGTACTAAAATCTACTTGGACTGGAACACATTGGTGCCATAGATTGCGATGCCCTCCAGCACAACCATGCCCAAAATACTCAATTGAGCGCTATTCTATTTTGGAGACACATCACCTCGGAGCTGCACGACAGGCACTGCTCTGTACTTGTATTTAGACATCATCTCCTTACATCCATGAATTTATGTACTTTGAACTATATTAACTGTACAGAGTTATACATAATACATCTGTGTTGTAACATTCTGCAAGACCAACCCACCCCCACCGGTGTCAATACTGGGAATGCCAATATAGATGGAATATGCCGACGATGTGTACTTTATAAATGAGGAAAAGAAACCCCTTGATGAACTTCTCCCAATAACCGCAAGGAAACTAAAATTTAAGAATCTCTTTATGACTGAATCCAAAACAGAGTTCACCACATATACCTATCTACAAAGAAGGAAACTAAAGAAAATGGTGATCCACTCCGTGGTGGCGAACCATGGAGGAAACGTAAAATCCTGTGCTCACTGCTTTGCAGTACTGCTGAAATTGTGCACACTGCATCATGTGGAACATAGCTTTCCAGTCCTTCTGGAAGCTATGGATTCGTAGATCAAAGATGCCCTTGATAAAAGACTACGCCTATACACTGCAACCTGCGTATACTTGATGATGTATAACTGAAAAAAGCTGGGCAGATCCAAAGACAGCTCTAGACAAACTCGACGCCTACCACCTCAAACACCTACGCACCATCACTGGACACCAATGACCAGACAGCAGAATTTCCAATGACGCACTATGCAATATGTGTAATACGTCGCCGCTGTCTGTAAAAGTCGCCCAGCAAAAATGTTTCATGTTTGGTTATGTGCTAAGGATGCCAAAAGACACACCAGCACAGTGCGCCTTGGAATTCTCCCTACTCGGAGCCAGCAAATACAGAGCCAGGAGAGGACGTCATTGCATAAATCTGCTGAGCTTGCTACGAGGTGACCTCGAGAGCGCAGGACTAGGTACACCCAAGTCAAGAATGGACCTGAGGAAGCTAAGGGTTTTGCTGAGGACAAGACACATTGGGAAAAAGCAAAGAAGGGCTGATTGCAGCTGTAGGATGGTTCTACTACTACAGCCGTAGAATAGAGTAATCATACATGTGACCCCCATGGCCAATCAGAACAGCCTCTTATACAGTCACCACTGCCCAAGATGTAGATCTATAGACAGAGGTAATGAGGTGTGAATTGTTTACAGTCGTGTGGGTCCAAACCGATGTCATCTGACCCCTTACAGCCAAGCAGAACAGTCACTTATACAGTCAACACTGTTCGAGATCTATTGACAATGGTAATGAGGTTTAAAATAGCTAGGGTATTGTGAGTTCAAGCTGAGGTCACGTGATCATGTGAGGCCTATCAGAATAGGTGCATATCCAATCGCTACTGCTTGTGATGTCAATCACGATCACGTGCCATCTCCAAGCCAATCAAGGCAGCTGCTTATAAAATCGCCAATGAGTGCACGGTGGAGCTGTTGCCAGGATAATGAGGCGTGACACTGTTAGGGGTGGATCCAACGTGAATGGTCACCTAACCAATTACAGCCAATCTGGACAGCAGCGTATACAGTCACAACTGTTTGCTATGTAGTGCTATTGGCAAAGAAATAAGCCATGAAAATTTTGGCGGGCGTGGCCAAATGAAAGATCCTGTGATCCTCTCATGGTACATCAGAACATTTGCACATACAGTCGTCAATGCGTGAGCTATTGACAGAATTCTACATTGTTATAACACATTCGGACACAACATTTTTAGAGGGGGTGGTAATCGAGGTCATGTGACAGGTTTCAGCCAATCAGAACAGCCACATATACAGTCGCCACTGCTTGACATATGTGGCATGGAAGTGTGGCAACATGAATGGATAATAATATTGAGTGTCACGTTCATACCATAGATTTACGTGTGTAAAATATGGCTGATGGTTGTAGGGTTTGTCAAAATATGTTGGGACCTGCATAAATATTAATATTAATTTTACAACAAGTTATGTTTTATGCAATAGCAGTAACTGCTCCAGTAAATGTGTATTATTATTAGTCTGCAATTTATCACAGATTATTGTTTTCTCTACGGATTTTTATTCTTATTATTCTTATTATTCTTATTATTATGGAGATGCATGGGGATTTACAATACCAGTCTTTAAAGTGTGACTACGCCTAGAGTTTTCATTGGATCACTACCATACGTGGATACAATGTTCCCCATGGGGCCTAAAGATGATCTTTGACCACCATTGCATGGAATATTCCCCATAGGGAACGAATGGGGATTTCCAGTATTGTTCTACTACGACTGCAGCTAGGGTTTTTATCGGATCTATACCATACATGGGTAGAATGCTAACCTTGGGGGCCTGAAGGTATTGATTGATCTGTAGGGTACACGCCCAAGTTGAAGGGTACAGTGTGGGCGTCAAAATTATCAGTTTTTGTTTTTGGCAGAATATATGGTTTGGCACTTAAAAAAATTGCTCCTATAAATTTGTTAACGCTTTGTGTTAGGTCTTGGTGTACTAAAGAACATACTAAAAGTCTATTACACTCTGACCATCGGAACGTCATTATTTTCAAGATGGCGTCAAAGATGTCTGCCAAAACCATAAACTAGCCATAAGTCATTAACTATTCATACTAGACTGACAATCTTTGGTGTCTACCACTAAGTTAATGGTGCCCATCAAGTCATTAAGACCAGGTAGAGTGCAATGGGGTTATTAGATATTTGAGTAATCGAGCATGGCGTCTCAAGATGGCCGCAAGAACACTAAAAATGGCCATACGTCAGTATCTATTCATAGTATATGGTTGGATTTTGGGGTCTATCCCCAAGTTCATGGTGCCTAGCAACACATTGCGAAGAGATAAGATGCAATGGGGTTATAACATAAGCGAGAAATTCCGTATGGCCTCCATGATAGCCGTATTCCCAGCCGGTGTTTATATAACATACTATATAGCCTGGGGTAAATTTAGAAAATGGTCCATGAAATAAATAATAAAACTCTGATAAAAAGAGTAAACGGAAATTCATCTTGGCTGTGTCGTCCACAGCACTATCTATTTTTAGTTGTAATTACTTGTGTTATCTGCTAACCTATCTCTTCATTCCATTATTCCTTCCTTTGGGCAAGATAAAACGAGTTAGGGTATATAACTCACACCCTGCCTCTTTCTGGTCTAACAATGAGTACAGCCAATGTCAGACGATAAATCAGAGAGAAAATGCAGATACCAGTGATGTAGTTGAAATCCGTTAAAAAGCAGCAAGAATACAAAAAGGTAATGTTGTTGTGACAGCTGGTGATAAAGTGCATCATAACTGCAGTAACCAGTAGATAAGCCCAACCCATTTTACGAAATCAACTTGTAAACCAAACTGGACCTTCCGTAGCAGCAAGGAGCAGCACCAGAGCGTCTGTACGTGCTTTCTTATTGTCTTTTCAGTGGGTGTAAGATCACGATAGAAGGCACCGAGTATAGTTATGTCAAGCTGAAATCCATCATAAAGAAAGCTCTGGAGTATTGTGATAATCATTCAGATGATTGAGCTTTCAGAGATAAATGGCTGGTTGAGTACTATGGTTGAGCTCTACATGATGTAGATTACTACTACTACTACTACTACTACTACTACTACTACTACTACTACTACTACTACTACTACTACTACTACTACTACTACTACTACTACTACTACTACTGCTACTACTACTACTACTACTACTACTACTACTACTCAGTACTAAAATTTACATGGACTGGAAGACATTGGTGCCATAGACAGAGATATCCTCCAGCACAACCATGCCCAAAACACTCAATTGTGCTCTATTCTATTTTGGAGACATTCCACGTCACCTCGGAACTGGACGATATGTACTGCTATTTACTTGTATTTAGACATCATCTCCTTACATCCATGAATGTAAATACTTTGAACCTCAGGATAACTGTACAGAGTTAAGCTGTTGTGAATTGTGTGACCAATTCGGCAAAACGGCTGTTGCTGCATAAACAGCCGCCAGTCGAACTGGCCGCAAAAATCCCCACCAGAATATATAATATTCAGGCATCATCATAACAATGAAAAGAAATTAACATAATTAATGGTACATACTATGAGTATACGCGACTTAACAAGAATATCAGCTACTATTATTTTCAATTATTGCACATGTTGGAATCTATTTATATACTCTGAACCTTATTTACCATACTACAAGTCTAAAGATAACTGTACTGTTGCATATTTTGGAACCGATCCGGTCAGCGGCTGTTACTACTTATGGCATCAACAACCACCGGGTGAACTAGCCTCATAATACCCAACATAATATTTAATATTAAAACATCATCATAAGGGAAATTCCAAGCAAATAGGGACATGGCCAGTAAATTCCTTTCTTCGTATTTAATACGTAATAATGATTTGTATCAATAGTAAACATACTAAAGATACTGAAACCACGTATTTGAAACCATAGCTTCTACACATAATTTTTCGAGCATACTTGGAATTGCCCTATATTATTTAGCAATAATAGTGCAATTTTACAATGGCAGGTTTATTGCAATGTATTTTTGTACTTTGCCGAGTATTTGTGGAATTGTGGTCGATATAAATTGTACTAAGATCATGCTTGCTTCGTGATAAATACTAATCTTTAAACTAAATTTTCTCTAGTCCACATAGGCATCGCATCAGCTCCTGTGATCAATGTAACCTGAGTCACGAAAATACATGTTTTTAATGCTGTAATCTATTCGTAATTAGCTATGAACATGTATTTAGTATTCTCTTTTCCTTTATACCATTCTCTGTCTATACATACAGTTAATTCTCCTCTTAAGAATAGGTAAACAATTATAAAGCACTTTCCATATTGTAACCTGAGTCACGTGTAACCTGAGTCACGTTTTAAATATGTACTAAATATGTCATACTGTCACCCCCACTCGCCTTCGTCATTTGTATCGTCATTCCACTGCATATGCACGCTGTGCTCATAATTAGCAGGCTATGTTTATGCATTTATGCAGTATAATAGAGCATAGAGTGACAAATGTAGATTATATTCTGGCCAGCTGGTTAATTGACATGCTTCTTCACGGCCACGGCACACAATTTTGGCTGCTGTCCAATTATGAAACCTTGGACAGCAGCCAAAATTGTGTGCTGTTGCTGCGGAGAAGCGTGTCAATTAAACAGCTAGGCAGAGTGAAATCTACGTCTGTCACTCACAAGGAAGGAAATATAGATATTGTACTGCATAAATGGATAGGAGTTGAAACTGTCATTGTCCGAAACACGTCTGCTAGAGAGGTATTGTATCAAGGCTATTTCATTCTTTCTGGATTGCATACTTTGTGAAATTCACTCTGGCATTATTTAATTTGTAGATATTAAGTTACTACTCAATGGGAGGGGGTGCGAAATGATTGAATAACATCATTTAATGTTCAAATAGTCAGTATTTTGGTATGAAAATTATCAATTTCATAGACTCACGCAGTGAAGCTATTTGATCGATCCGTATATTTACTATTACTTTCATTCCACAGCCAACACTTGTATTAATTATTGAGGGTGTTTGATTGGCAGGTCAAATGTAAAATATTGCTTGCACACATAGAGAGTGAATTGTAGAAATATTGCAGATTTTTTCACAGCAAATGCGATGCGTAATAACCTGCGACTCTGACACATTTGTCAGGTTTGTCAAAAGTTTAACAGACAGACAGACCGACAGACCAACAGACAGACAGCTATAGGCAGCTAAATACCAATTATTACAGGAAATATTCACTGAAGTCATGTGAATTCAAACGCTTTAAATTGTGAATGTGTATTGTCTCAACCAAGGATGTTAATAAGTATTTGATGGTTATGGACAAACTGTAACCTGAGTCACGGTAACCCGAGTCACCCAGTTTACTTGTGCTCTCTCTCAGTTGTCCTCGAATGAGCACAAGCAAATGTGTCAATTACTTTGGTTGACGTATACCTTGTAATACCATAGTAAAATATATTCAGTCCAATGTATCATTTGAAGAGAAATATCAGACAAATGATAGCGCCCAAAATGCCTTGTCCTTTTTTCGTAACTTGAGTCACACTGCTTTTTCTCATCATCGAGGCTCTTATTCTCATCTTAGTGATACGTTGTTTATATGGTTGCATAGACTACCCCTCCAAGATAATCGGTACAGAGTATAGAATATAGGAATAAATCTGTATCGAAGTGAAAGCATGATGAATAGGTATACATTTCTATGAATGTAACCTGAGTCACGCTGGAATTGCCCATAACGGGTTGATCAGAAATTAACTTAATAATGTTACAAAATAGACATATAAATAGATTAACAAGAATAAAAGATGCTATCGATTCCAATTAGTGCACACGTTGTGGTCGATTTACCTGCTTTGAACCGTATTTACCGTAGCTGTCTCCAACCAAATAAATTGCATACTATGCAAGACAGCACCAACCCCCCTACATCAGTTCGTTCCTATGGAGGCACACACCTCAGTTCTGGCCATAAGTCAGTCATTACACGCCTCCATATGAACCAGCTCTACTTAATGTATAAACACCATACCAGGCAAGAGGGTAGAGTCATCTACAACTTACCCAAGCTCCTCAGCGACACAGACACTCAA
Source organism: Chaetoderma sp. LZ-2023a (assembly GCA_034401795.1). Taxonomy (NCBI): domain Eukaryota; kingdom Metazoa; phylum Mollusca; class Caudofoveata; order Chaetodermatida; family Chaetodermatidae; genus Chaetoderma; species Chaetoderma sp. LZ-2023a. The sequence goes on along the minus strand of CM067359.1, from coordinate 56,750,260 downwards.
ATGTATCCAAAAAGGACCTCGGGAAGCAGATAGCTAACATCGACATCACATCCGATCCAAACGAAGCACTAACAAAATACTGAAATCTATGGAATCATCAGCTACTAGCACCATATGTGTTTTAAGAACCAACAGAACTAAGTATACTGACGACCCTCTCGTAGTAAAACTGTTAGCAGAACAGAATGCATTACGACTACGATTCTACCAAAGTGGACAACGTGTGCACCAAACTACCACAGGAACACACTAACATTCTGCACCACATTAGCTGGCGCTTAAAAGATCTTGCTATCCAGCAAGCAGACTCGCTAGCAGATGAAATCACTGCCACGGATGACTGCCACAACATCTTTTGGGCAGCCCGAGCCATGAGAGCTACTGACTACACACCACCACTCACTGTACACAACTCTGAAGGACACTTTATCGGAACTGACAAGAACAAAGCCGAGGCAATTCGAGAATGATTCAAGGAACAGTTCACTGACTACGATGATGATCCCATTCTCAGGAGACCCCAGGCCATTACTAACACCAATTAAAATAGGAGAAGTTGAGAAGACACGTACAGCCCTGAAAAATGGACGTGCACCTGGACCTGATGGCATGAGCAATAAACTATTCAAATTTGCAAGTGACATTATCTCAAATCCGATCACGCACCTAAACAATTCTGCTTTTATGACCCACCTTCCCATCGACACTCTAGGCCATGTCACCCTGATCACACTGCCCAAGCCCCAATAAGGCAACTAACCTCCAGTCAATCTGCGGCCAATTGTGTTCCTGAACAGCATAGGGAAAATCCTATCCAATGTTACTTTTCGCCACATCTGAGACAAGATCGATGATTTCATCAGATCATGTCAAAGTGGCTTCAAATGTGGACACAGCTGCGCAGACATTGTATGGGCGCAATGCATGCTTGTGTTGGTAGTCATGTCTAAACACCGGGATTTCCTCAAGCTGGGCATTGCCATTTCACGGGCCTGCGACACAATTAAACACTCATAGATCCTATATGTACTATGCCAGGCAAGTTGATATGAAGATGAGCTACGACTTGGGAGACTACTTCTTGCAGACACCAAGCTGAGAGTATGAGTCATGGCAGTGAGTCTGTAGAGTTTGAGGCATCAATCAGCTCCTCTCATGGAGCTGGTCTATCTCTGGTGCTTTTCACCTGTTACCTTGCTGCTGGATTGACATCCAGGTGGGAAATTTCCACAAGACCAAAGCCTCCAGTGCCAATATAGGTATGCCGCTATAGATGGAATATCCCGATGATGTGGACGTCATAAACGAGGAAAAGAAACCCCTTGAAGAACTTCTCACAATAGCTGCAAACAAACTAAAAATTGAGAATATATTTATGAATGCATTCAGAGTTCACCCACATATACCTATCTACAAAGCATGAAACTAAGGAAAATGATGAGTCACATCCTGGGCTCACTGCTTTGTAGTACTGCTGACATTGCCGCATGGTGTGTCATGGGGAAGATACCTTTCCAGTACTTCTGGAAGCTACGGATTCGTAAATCAAGGATGCCTTGATAAAAAGGCTGCGTTTATACGATGCAACCTGCATATCCTTGAAGATCTATAACTCGATTCCTGACACCGCAAACACCTATGCTACAGCACTGGACACCATAATTTCCAACGATGCACTATACAAGATGTGTAATACGTCGCCGCTGTCTGTAAAAGTTGCCCAGCAAAGATGGCCCATGCTTGACCATGTGCTAAGGATGCCAGAAGAGAGGCCAGCACAGAGAGCCTTGGAATTTGCCTTACTCTGGGCCTGCACATACAAAGCCAGGAGAGGACGCCATTGTATACATCTGCTAAGCGTGCTGCAAGGTGACATCAAGAAAGCAGGACTTGGTGGACTCAAGTCAAGAATGGACCTGGGGAAGCTAAGTATTTCCGCTGATGATAAGACACTGTGGGAAAAAGCAAAGAAGGAGTGATTGCAGCTGCAGGATGTTTCTACTACTACAGCCACAGAATACAGCAATCATACATACCCACTAACATTATACATTGTATGGCGTCATCAATTGTTACATAATTATGTTAGAGGGCATAGTTCCTTGTCCATTAAGTCATTAATACTATAATGTGAACGATTATCGTGCATAGAAGAAATGTCAACAACCAAGCATTTCCTTCCGGAGTACTTTGCTACAGCTATGCCGATGGGCGAAACCCTAAACTTTAGAAATGGTAATTGTACGAAAAGTATCCTCTCTCCACCGCGATGTCTACAAGCTGCTTAACAGCATCTTTCTGTTTATGGGTGAATTGTAAATTCATACACACCTTTGTCATAATGTCAAATGATAGTACCATTGTATCGAATCCAAATTTAAAACCGTCTGTAAGATATTGCACTAATGCAACTGTCAACTCGAAACTTAACTGACCAAAATTCACTGGAGTAGTCACTGAATTAGTCTCATTCAACAGTTATTACTTTCTAAAAGACTGAAAACGGATGTCTTTCGAACAGTCAGCCAAAACCTGGTCTTTGGCTTTGCACTTGGACAAATATGGCTAAGAGGACACCGAGACCTGGAGCAGCTGCGCTTAGTACTAGGAATATTGCAAATTTTATTACCGAAATGAAACGCCCTCTTCCTTCCGTGAACATCAGATTCACCCCTATTAGCGAGGTTAGCTGTACCCCTCAACTGTATGTTACGTGTCTGCATTTGCGAAGCAAAACTTCGATACAATTTTGCCTGCCTGTTAGTGTTCTTGCTACTGAGTGCAGTGTCATGGAAAGACTCGTCACACATGCTGCCATAACGTGAACACGATCCCCCGGACACTAGCTGAAGCAAATCCCTGTCCCTTATGGATCGCTCCATTTTTTAAGGACATTGCCACTTTTTAGAGAAAAGGGCGTATGGTATTTATAAAACCGAACGCCATACGCGTTGAAAATCCCTACAATTATAGCCATCTACTGGTCTAACTCCTCTCTTCTGACGGGAAAAAATGTACACATTGTTTGCTTATATCTCCCAAAAGCTGTAATAAACTCGCAAGAGACAAATATCGCTTAAGTCTGTGATCTTCTTTCACCACTTCAGTGCCATTTTTGGGGACATCATAAGAAGGAATTAGAAGGGTAGCTAAGATCACATCCGTACCCTTTATTACCTGCCTGTGTAGCGATGGCGACATAGGATCAATATAAGGGATATCCTCTGGTGACAGTCCAAACAACATCCATCCGCTCCTAGCGGTCATATCTGTCAAATCCGTGTCAACATTCGCCAGTTGAAAAGCAGTCTTAACACCTGATTTGTCATGGCACAGCAATTCACATTTCCACACTCATCCACCGCTTGTCTCGGTACTGACATGTTTTGATACACATGAGTCAATGTAAAAGGAGTATCCATCTCCTGAAAGATAGGTATTGTTATGACATTCACACTATTTCCTGTATCACCTCGCATATAAAAACCTGTCAATGACCTCAAATCTGAGTGCTGTGGCGTAGCTAAAATGGTGTATTGCCACTACGTGTTTCTGCATCGTCCATCATGTTAGTGGTATCTGGACATACTGATTAATTACCTGCCATATCATCAGATTATCTAATAGCGGCCGAGAAACTGTTGTATATCCCGCACTATGTGTTGGAGCATTGTCTTTCTTCAATATCTTGTCAACATAAAGTGTCGTAAGAATGGCTAAACCGAACGATGCTGGTGTGATAATATCCGTTGCCTGTAACACAGATCTTAATTTGTCAGCAA